>ONZH01025504.1:0-24533 GCA_900303285.1 Rhinella marina | reverse complement strand
TTGGGCCTCCACATAATTTTTAAGAGGTGTCACCTTCTTGGGCCGCCACAAAATTTTCCATGAGCCTCTGGCCAGCCCACGGCCTCTTCCTGCCTTTTGCGGTCCTACGCATCCCTCAACATCCCCACTTGCTTTACCTGCTAGACATGACACTGGGCCAGGTCGGGTCACTGACATCTCAAGCGCCAACAATTTGGGCATTTTTAAGGCTTCTGCATGTGTTTGAGTTGTTTTTACATTTTAAAGAAGACATGTCTGACCACATCTCACACACACACACAATGACAATTAGGGGTGGGGTCTATTTGCTTTCCCCCTTGCCTATGCCATCTGTGGTTGTCATAGGCAACGTGATTTTAAGGGTGCAGAATTTCATCTTTTTTTTGTCTAGTTTGGCTTGGGGTCCATGGCAATGTAGAGGAAAGAAGGTTTCCTTGTATGGTCTCACTTTACAGAGAGGTTAGATTGTGTTTGGAGTGTATTGTTGAGAGGCTGTGATAGTGGCGTAATAGTGCGACTTGGGCGCGTTATATGCACCCAGACATGCTTCCCCTGCTGTCCCAGTTGCATTCCAGCAGTGTTGGCATCCTTTTCTGAGGTTCCAGGGTGGACTTGGTGACCTCCAAGTGGTCGAATTGAGATTTCCAAGTGGCGAGCATTTTTTTCCCATAGACTATAATGGGATTCGATATCCGGTCGAATAGTCGAATTTCGCAGTCTATTCGAATCGAATTTCGAACTTTCGAATATTTCACTACTCGCTCATCTCTATTAATTTATTTAGAGTTTTGGGGTATGATTAATATAGAGGTCTTTGTTTTATGGTGGAGTCTGAGGTACAGGAATAAATAAGCTTAAACAATAGCTAAGTGAGTAAGAGATTTACTGAACAGTAATAAAAACATATACAGAAACGACATATACAGATTTCATACAGCATAAGATACAGAAACAATCACTTAACCTGCATCCAATTTGCGGGAAACTCTTTGCCTGACAGCGCCCAAGATAGTGGAATACAAAGAAATAAGTACTTGTCTAAAAAAATCCTTGGAGCTTAAACTCTCTGTTACATGCATAGAACATTATACCCTCTGGCCCACTTTCACTTCCTAAAGGGTCTTCGGTGTGCAGTACACCTGAACATTGACCTCAACTAGAGATGAGCGAGCGTGCTCGTCCGAGCTTGGTGAATGTTCGAGTATTACGGTACTCGTAAGTGCTCGCTGCTCGGACGAGTATTTCGCCATGCTCGAGGAAATGGCATCTCCCGCATTTTGAATTTTTGGCGCCTATAAACTCAGCCAATCACAAGCCAGGAGACTCTGTGGTACACCCAGCATCACGTGGGGCCCTTACATGTCGATAGCAGGGGTTGGCTGGCCTGATCAGGTGACCCTGGAATATACTAGTGACTGCCCGCGGTGCTCGGCTCAGATGCTGTCTGGATGTCGTTAGGGACATATCTGCTGCGTTTCAGGGAGAGTGTTAGGGCCTGTATTTAGTTCTCTGTTAGGCAGGAGTGATCTCAAAAGAACCCAACAGCCCTTCTAAGGACTACAAGACATATTTTTTTTGTCTCCTGGATGGGCTGGCTAGCACTAGTAGTGCAGCTATCGCCATATCTAACACTTTTTTTTTATTGTTTTATCTCAGTGATACAAATCCATTTCATACAGCAGTGTGGAACCATTCTGTGTGTCACAGTTCAGCTGTCCACTCACCACAAACCACAATCCGTATTTTCTGTCCAGGTGACCCATACTGTACGTCACGTAATCAAATACGGTCTTTTGCTTTCACTAATACAGCTACATTACAAAAATCTCTGTGCCACATTTGTCTGGGTTGCAGTCAAAATAGCCACAGTCAGCAGGGGCTGAGTTTGCTCTCTGATAGTTTCTGCACGTCATGTTAAAAAAAAAATAAATATATATATATATATATATATATATATATATATATATATATATATATAAAATTGTTTTTTTGTTGTTTTATCTCAGTGATACAAATCCATTTCATACAGCTGTTTGGAACCATTCTGTGTGTCACAGTTCAGCTGTCCAGTCACCACAAACCACAATCCGTATTTTCTGTCCAGGTGACCTATACTGTACGTCACATAATTAAAAAAGGTCTTTTGCTCTCACTGATACAGCTACATTACAAAAATCTCTGTGCGACAATTGTCTGGGTTGCAATTAATCAGACCAAGTCTGCCTAATCTAATAGTTTCAGTGTAATTGCTCCATACTGCACGGTACGTAATAACATACGTAATTTAGCTCTAACTTATCCACCTATATACAAAACACAATCCGTATTTTCTGTCCAGGTGACACATTCTGTACGTCACGTAATTAAAAAAAGTCTTTTGCTCTCACTTATACAGCTACATTACAAAAATCTCTGTGCGACATTTGTCTGGGTTGCAGTCAAAATAGCCACA
The DNA here is from genome assembly GCA_900303285.1 of Rhinella marina. NCBI lineage: Eukaryota > Metazoa > Chordata > Amphibia > Anura > Bufonidae > Rhinella > Rhinella marina. The sequence goes on along the minus strand of ONZH01025504.1, from coordinate 22,081 downwards.
GTCATCAGGGGCTGAGTTTGCTCTCTGATAGTTTCTGCACATCACGTTAAAAAATATATATATATAAAAAAAATAAAAAAATAAAAAAAATAGTTTTTTTGTTGTTTTATCTCAGTGATACAAATCCATTTCATACAGATGTGTGGAACCATTCTGTGTGTCACAGTTCAGCTGTCCATTCACCACAAACCAAAATCCGTATTTTCTGTCCAGGTGACCTATACTGTATGTCACGTAATTAAAAAAGGTCTTTTGCTCTCACTGATACAGCTACATTACAAAAATCTCTGTGTGACATTTGTCTGGGTTGCACTAATCTAATAGTTTCAGTGTAATTGCTCCATACTGCACGGTATGTAATAACATACGTAATTTTGCTCTAACTTATCCACCTATATATTTTCTTGTTCAGATTGAACAAGTTTGTGGGTTTCAGTACAGCAGGCCCATTTTTTTTTTGTACATATAATACACTTATATACAGAAAATGTTGAACCCCAGGGCTAAGGGTCGAGGACGAGGGTGTGGGCGTGGGCATTCAATTACTGCAGGGGGCAGAGGCCGTGGTCCTGGGCAGGGTGAGACAGTACCTGCTGATGAGGGAGCAGGGGAACGCCGCAGAGCTACACTCCCTAGCTTCATGTCTCAACTTACAGGGACACGTGGTAGAGGACTGTTGAAACCACAACAGTGCGAACAGCTGATGTCGTGGATTGCGGACAATGCTTCAAGTAATTTGTCCACCAGTCAGTCTTCCACGCAGTCCACCCACGTTAACCAAGGGAGCACTCTTCTGGCTCCTCCACCTCAACCTCCTTCCCCCAGTCTGCCCCCTCCCAGGAAAATTTGGAATGCGATCCAGCATACTCTGGAACTGTTTTCTGGACCCTTCCCAGAGTCACAAGCCACTTCTCAGGTTGCTGCTAACCTCTTTCCCGATGCCCAAGTTTTCCAACTGTCGCAGTCTGTGGGTGATGATGATGACAATGTTGACTTAGTGGAAGAAGTATGTAAGGGGGTGTCGGCCGATGAGGAGACACGGTTGTCAGACAGTGGTGAAGTTGTTGTCAGGGCAGGAAGTCCAAGGGGGGAGCAGACTGAGGAATCGGAGGATGACGAGCTGACTGACCCAAGCTGGGTTGATAAGCCGAGTGAAGACAGTGCTTCTGAGGTGGAGGCGAGTGCTGCACCAGAACAGGTTGGAAGAGGCAGTGGTGTGGCCAGAGGGAGAAGCAGGGCCAGAGCTGGTGCATCAGCAGCAACTGTTTCACGTAGTGAAGCTCCCGTGGCGAGGCCTAGATGTTCGCAAGTCTGGAGGTTCTTTAAAGAAAGTGAGGATGACCGACGGACTGTGGTGTGCAACCTGTGCCACACCAGGATCAGCAGGGGTGCCACCACTACTAGCCTAACTACCACCATCATGCGAAGGCATATGAGTGCAAAACACCCCACTCAATGGAACCAAGGCCGTTCACCTCCTGCGGGTCACACCACTGCTCCTTCCCCTGTGTCACTCGCTGCCTCTGCTAGTCAACCCCCTGCCCAGGACCCCGGCACGAGCGCCTCCCGCCGGAAAACCACACCTTCGCCTACACGATCCTCCACAGCGTCCACCAATGTGTCCCAGAGCAGCGTTCAGCTGTCTTTACAGCAGACACTGAAGCGCAAGAGGAAATACAGTTCCACCCACCCACATGCCCAAGCCCTCAACGTCCACATCTCCAAATTGCTTAGCATGGAGATGCTGCCCTATAGGCTGGTAGATAGGCCTTTCGCAATCTCATGGCGGTGGCTGCCCATCGGTATTCGGTCCCCAGCCGCCACTATTTTTCCCGATGTGCCATCCTATCCCTACACCAGCACGTGTCACAGAACATCATCCGTGACCTGACCAATGCTGTTTCTGAGAAGGTCCACCTAACCACGGACACGTGGACAAGTGCTGCCGGGCAGGGACACTATATATTACTGACGGCACATTGGGTTAACTTGGTGGAGGCCGGGACCGAGTCTGACCCTGGGGCCGCTGATGTACTGCCCACACCGAGGATTGCGGGGCCTACCTCGGTCACGGTCTCTCAGATGTACTATGCCTCCTCCTCCGACCCCTCCTCCACCTCCACCTCCTCCTCCGAATTACCATCTGTGGGCACGACGCCTTCAGTCGGTAACTCTAGGCGAAGCAGCAGTGCCATGGGTAAGCGCCAGCAGGCGGTGCTCAAACTGCTGAGCTTAGGTGACAAAAGGCACACCGCCCAAGAGCTGTTACAGGGCATCACGGCGCTGACCGATCTGTGGCTGGCACCGCTGAACCTCAAGCCAGGCATGGTTGTGTGTGACAACGGGCGTAACCTGGTGGCGGCTCTGCAAATCGGCAGACTGACACATGTGCCATGCCTGGCACACGTGTTCAATCTTATAGTTCAGTGGTTCCTCAAGACATACCCCAATCTGTCTGTTTTGCTGACCAAGGTGCGCCGCATCTGTGCGCATTTCCACAAGTCCACCACAGATGCTGTCACTCTCAGGGCAGCGCAGCGCCTCCTACAAGTGCCCGCTCACCGACTGTTGTGCGACGTTACCACAAGATGGAGTTCGACATTAAACATGTTATCCAGAGTTTACCAGCAGCGCAGAGCGATTGTAGACTGCCAGATGTCAACTTCCACCAGAACTGGTAGTCAGGTCAGTCAGATTCCTCAAGTCTACAATGAGGAGTGGACTTGGATGTCTGATATCTGCCAGGTGTTGAGCAACTTTGAGGAGTCAACACAGATGGTCAGCGGCGATGCCGCCATTATCAGCCTCACCATCCCGCTGCTTTGCCTGTTGAAAAACTCACTGCTCAGCATGAAGTCAGATGCTTTGCGCTTGTCACAAGAGACGGTGGAGGAAGACACATCGCTTGATAGCCAGAGCACCCTCCGGTCTGTTTCTCAGCGAGTATCGGAGGAGGGGGAAGAGGAGGAAGAGGAGGAGAATGTCGGAGAGACAGAAGAGGGTACCAGTTCTCAGTCCTTCTTAACTTTTGAGTGTGTATGGGCTGAAGAGGAGGACTAGGAGGAGGAGGAGGAGAAAATGGAGAGTCAGGCCAGTGAGGAGAGGAAATTCTTGCGTGTTGGGACTCTGGCGCACATGGTAGACTTCATGTTAGGCTGCCTATCCCGTGACCTTCGCGTTAGAAGCATTTTTTCAAACACCAATTACTGGGTGTTCACTCTCCTGGACCCATGGTACAAGCAGAACCTTTCCACTCTCATCCCTGTAAAGGAAGGGAGTATGAGAGTGAATCAATATCAACAGGCCCTGGTGCACAAGCTGAAACAATCCTTCCCATCTGACGCCGCTAGCGGCAGAGGGCATGGTTCTGTGGGCCAAGTAGCGGGGGAGAGGAGGCGAGCAGGCAGCTTGTCCAGCACTGGCAGGGGAACGCTCTTCAAGGCCTTTGCCAGTTTTATGTCACACCAGCAAGACACTGTCACCTGTCCCCAGTCTAGGCAGAGTAGGGGGGAGCTGTACAGAAAGATGGTGAGGGAGTACCTAGCTGACCATACAACGTCCGTAGTGATCACTCTGCTCCATACAACTACTGGGTTTCAAAGCTGGACACGTGGCCTGAACTGGCGCTGTACGCCTTGGAGGTGCTGGCCTGCTCTGCCGCTAGCGTGTTGTCAGAGCGGGTATTCAGTGCAGCTGGTGGCATCGTCACTGATAAGCGTACACGCCTGTCAACTGACAGCGCTGACAGGCTGACGCTTATTAAAATGAACAAAGCCTGGATTTCACCGGAATTCAAATCTCCTCCGGGGGAAAGCAGCTAGAGATTAACATTACTGATGTATCCGATTCCTCTTCTCTACTCCTCCTCCTCCTCCTTGTCGTCTTTGCCTAACGATGACCCAAAAAACTGGCACTCTTTTTCCACAATTTTTCCGGAGGTCCACCTACAGGCCCTCTCTCTAAACAATTTTTCCGGAAGTCCACCTACAGGCCCTCTCTCCAAACAATTTTTCCGGAGGTCCGTCTACAGGCCCTCTCTCTAAACAATTTTTCCGTATGTCCACCTACAGACCCTCTCTCCAAACAATTTTTCCGGAAGTCCACCTACAGGCCCTCTCTCTAAACAGTTTTTCTTTGCACCTAGTTGGGTGCTTCCCTAACATGTGATGGGTATGTGCCTCGCCTTTCTTGGTCTGGGTGAGCACAATTGCCATGAGGGTAACCAACAGGCTGTTGCCTGAGAATTTGGGGTAATGGTGGGATTAGTCAGCCTCAGAGGTATCCATGCATGCTGCCCCTGCTGTTTCCTGTCCATTTCCGTGGTGTTTCCATCATTTTCTGATGTTTCCAGGTTTTCACCCAGCCTTGGTACCCTGCAAAAATGCTCGAGTCTCCCATTGACTTCAATGGGGTTCGTTACTCGAAACAAGCACCCGAGCATCGGGAAAAGTTTGTCTCGAATAACGAGCACCCGAGCATTTTAGTGCTCGCTCATCTCTAACCTCAACCAATAGTAATGTGGCCTAGTACCAGTTTCCAATCCTGGTAACTGTAAAACAATAGGGTCTTGTATCTTCTCACTAGACCACCAAACTTGAAAGTAATGGAAGAAATGGGACCACAAGTACAGCACACTCCCCAGGAGCCATCACAGAGCTGGCACGGAGACTGAGACTGCCACCCGGACATACCTGCGGGATAAAAACACAACCTGTCATCTAAGTTGTTGTTTCTCACATTACCATGTCACACTTACCCTGATACATTTAACAATCCTGAACATGAGGCACTGCCTCTGTTTTTTTTTTTCTGTTTTTATTACACACTACACTAACACTAGCACTACATGCTAACAAGTCATAATTAAAGGGAAAGAAGCACTAACATTAAACCTTACAACACAATCTGGTATGGTTCAAATTAATTTAGAATTGTTGTCTGGAGCCTGAATACATTTTGGGGTTTAGTCTGGGGTCTGAATTAATTTATGGGCTCTAGGCTGAGGTCCAATTCATGTAAAGGTCTAGTATAAGGTCTGATCTGTTTTATCGATCCTGTCTAAGGCTTGAATTTATGTTGCTATAGAGGATATGCATGGGATACAGAAGGAAAGAGACAACAATGCCTGGGCAGCAAAATGCGATGCCACCTACAACAACCATTAGAAAAAATCTAACACATCAGTTCATACACTTCGTCTTCTCTATCCATTATGACCCCAAATGGAAATACGTAGGACTGTCTCCATATCAACTAAATGCATAAATAAGTCCAATAAATTAGATTTTGATGTCGACAGTGAGCAGGTAAGCATTGACGACAATGCAGCATTTGAGTTCTACGTTCTCTTCAAACAGCTGAGGATAGGTCATCAATGTAGGAAACTGGCCATCCTCTTTAAGTAATATGTTCCCAGTAGAATCTCAACTTTAGATAAACTCATTTTAGGAGTTAATGTACTAACTTAAAACCTAAAGGGCATGACACAACTGAAGATAATAAAAAAAACATCTTCATGGAGTTTGTATATTCCTCCCTTGTTTGTGTTAGTTTCCTCCAGGTACTCCAGTTTCACTCCAAAGACATACTGCTAGGGATTTAGACTTAGTGAGCTCAACTGGGAATAGTGAGTGATGCTATCTGTAAAGCACTGTGGAATATATTGACACTACATACGCAAGCAAAATAAATAAAATAAAGAATGCACTCTGTGCGTTTCCATACCTCTAAGGGAAGTATAACTGAACTAGCAATAAAGAAAACCACTTTGCAAAGATTGCAAATTTACTAGGTGAGGATTAAACCAGTTCTAGGAGAATAAGTCTTGCTGTCAGCCCCTAAAAGTAATTCATGAGCAACCTTCCACACTTGAGCCACAGTTCTGAGGGGTAATGGAGTTGAGGAAGGAAATTTATACTGATTAAATAACTTAGTGATGCCCACATAGGATCCTGCAAGAAACCCTGACATTGCAGGCCTCATGTTGCCCATATCAATATCTATCCACAAATGGACAAATATATCTCGGGCACTGCCATGGTACCCTGATGTTTTTGGGCCAGTAATGCAGCTACTATACACTGAATCTTGACATTTGTCACTCCTAATCAAAGCACCATAATAGATTTTCACATAATCAAAATACCTTTCAAGGATTAAGGATAGGCAAAGCATGAAATACATAGAAATTTAGGTAAATAAATAATTTTGAATACATTACTCCATCTTATAAGTGCCAATGACAAGTGCTGACAAGGGGTTATCCCTTGACTAATGTAAATGAAATTCAGATATCATACAGTCATGGCAACCTAACAAAGCTAGAACCAGCCCTGTACCTCACATAGATCCAGAGATCACCCCATTCTTCGTTTTGCTAGATGTATATCAAGCTGGCAGCTCAGGAGGTGTGTCTTCTGCAGTAGCTTTCTCCGTATAACAGCTCAGGAAGCATTTTAAGGATAAAACTGAGCATGTACAGTCTTCTCAATGAGCTGGCTAAAGAAATAAGAGGAAAAACAAGCAGCTGGCGGTGCTATGCAGGTACATATGATTGAATAACTCAGCAGCTATGCTAAATTTTTAATAGCATGCAATTACAAAAGTATTCAGATCCAGTTGCGAGATTGAAAACTGTAGAATATTTTTTTGTGGGAAAATACTTTCAAGTTGTCTCTCAGTATTTCCTAACAGGAATTTTTAAGTTTAGAGCCACATAACATCTGAGATCCCACGAAATTATCACACCCAGAAACATAAACCTGCAGAAGTACCAGCAAGGAGAGTAATACAAGAATAGAGAGAATAAACAGATAACAAAGGGAATAAAGCAGAATTAAAGGGGTATTCCAGTTATGTAAATTTGCATAGGGTATAACTATTAGATTGGTGCGGTCCTATCGCTGGGTCCCCAACGATCATGAGAACAGGGACCTTGTACCCCATGGAGCCTCCCAAAATGAATAGAACCGTCAGTTAAGCATATTCTACTCAATTTACCAAATTTATCTAAGCAATTAAAAATGATTGTCTATATGTTCCTGTAAATTAATCCCTTCATGCTCAGTGCAGTAATCTGAATTGCTGCGAATAAGCAGTGACATATTATTATGGTGCACTGGCTTAGCAGTTCTGTCTGGGCCAAAACTCAGATCCCAGCAGCTTAATGTCTTTAGATGCCAGTATCTCTCTAAGCAGCTAGAGAGAGTTAGGTGGCTTGTGGGGTGCTGAGGGGTTGCTATGACAGTCCTGACAAAGGGACCCAGACTTGTCATGTGGCGATGCTTATCAGGCTCTGCCTTTGGCAAGGACAAATAGTTATTGTGTCAATTTTTATAGTAAAAGTTCAATTCTCTTAGAAAGAAAAACAAAGAACGGAGTGAAAAAATAATAAAAAATAAGGTATTTATAAAAATAAATGAAAAAATAAAAAAAGGCTACATTCACACTTGCATTTGTAATTCTGGTATTGAGATCCAAGGATCTCAATATCGCAATTAAACTGATCTGTTTTGATTTTGCTTGATTGCACATCAGGGTGCATCCATTCTGTTAGGATGCAGTTGTGCGAAATCAAAACGGATCCGTCACTACATATGTTGAAAGTCAATGGGTGACGGATCTGTTTTTTTAAGCTCCTCAAAAAACATTTGCATCACCATTGACTTACGGTACATTGGTTTCAGTGCAAATCCATTTTTTTTTTTTCATTTTTATGACCAGGCACAAAACCGCAACTTGCTGATGCATCCTGAATGGATCTCTTTCCATTTAGAATGCATGAGGACCAAACAGAAATGTTTTTCCCAGTATTGAGATCCTCTGCCATATCTCAATACCAGTAAACAACAATGCACGTGTGAAAGTAGCCTTACAAAAGCCACAATAACAAATCATCAAAAAGTTGCAGATACCCCAAATTGTCAGCAATGAAAGTCTAACTCTTTCCTCAAAAAACAAGCCCACACACATCTTCTTTAAAGTAAACAATCAAAAGCAAATTAGATAAAAAGAACTTATTTTGCGAAAGTTAAAAACACAAAAATATATAAAGTTTGTATTGGTGTAGTTATACTAAACTGCACAGTAATGTTTTCATATTACTTAAAGAGTGTAGTACATACATGCAATGTAGGCCAAATCCAAATAACAATGGTGAAATTAATGTGTTCTTCACACCATCACCCGAAAAAAAAAAGCAAAGCTTTACATATACAATACATTAAGTATAATTCCAAAGTGATGCTGTTAAAAATACAACTTATCTGGCAAAAATCAAGCTCTCCTATTACTATTTCGAAGAAAAAGTTAAAGGGTTAAATAATGATGCTATGTGTTCGATTCCACTTTAAAATGTTTAAGAGAAATGTTCAGAATGACAGCAGTTGAATGTCAAGAAGTATTGAACAAACAGAAAATCTATTGTGTTACATACAAAGTAATGACAGTCACCAAAGCTGTGTTGGTCAGCTTTTATTACAGGATTAGAAAATAAGCTTCAAAACCAACACAATCAACAGTGCCAGCACCTCCATTACTGCAACTAGATCAATGGAAGTGAAAAATGCTTCATGTTCCAGGGGCTTTTTAAATTTCCTGAAAACATCTCATCATATAAAAAAGGCAAAAAAGGTCTTACTTTAATTCTGATAGGTTGAAATATTGTATATTACACATGTGTTATAGTATGTGTTATCAAATATCCAATTGTGTTATATCAACCCCTTCAGCACTTTTTTTTGCTTTATTCATTGTCAGATTATGAAAGCCATAACTTTTGTAATTTTTTTTATTAACATTGCCATATATGAGTGTGTTTTTTGTGGAATAAGTTGTGTTTTTCAGTTGCAGTTTTGGGATACATTTAACTTATTAAATTTCAATATTTCTGGGTTGGAAGGAAAAAAAGCAACTCTAACTTTAAATGTTGTACTAATCACAGTGTGCAAGATATAACCATTATGTGGGTCATTACAATCATGACAATACCAAATGTAGAAAAAAACATTCATAGTTTAAAAAATAATTTCTCAGCGTGTTGATGATGATGATGGTGACGTTTCGGTCATAGCGACTTTTTCAAGTCTCATCTGTATAAAGGAAAGAACATAAAAAATGAGGCACATAAAATTAGGCAGGTTACTGGTAAAAAGAAAAAGTGGGGAAAAGGGGGGAAGAAGGGGTTGTGGACATATATGTGACAAATAATGTACATATCTCAAACAAAAAGCGCAGGTGTGGGGGGGGGACCTGACCGCTGAGCATGAAAGAGGCTTGATCCAGAGCTCCTGATCCACGCGCCCACACTTCAATCATTTAAGACGTCCACAGCTACTAAAGATAGTGAAAATCGGCAGAGAGAGGTCAAGGGAGACCCCCTCTACACCTAAACATAAAAAGAACAAGTCGGACATGGATCACTTCCTGAGGAAGAAGATTGCAATATCCCCGGCACGCTCTGACAAGATGGCGCAGCAGGCTTGTGCGCGCGACTCAGATGATGAGGGAGAAGACGCCGGAGCATACCAAGATACAGAAGACACTCCATCCCATGAGGATAATGCCGCCCTCACAAGGTCCTTCTTTAAATCTACATTATCTCAGGCCCTAGCTCCTCTAATCAGGGAAATCGAAGATTTAAGACAAGATATGAGATCTCTGGGTCACAGGGTGGAAACAGTAGAGACTAACCAAGGCCTAGTAGCAACGAACAGTGCCACAGTAGTTCAAACCATGGGAGCCCAGATCAACTCACTGAATAACGTCTATTTTCTAATAGGGGATCAAGAAAACAGGAGCAGGCACAAAAATATAAGGTTTAAAGGCATTTCGGAAGCAATCCCAGCAACTGACCTGTAAACCACAGCCACCAACGATATTCTCTGAACTGCTGGGAGCAGAGAGGGCCCAAAACGTAACTATAGAAAGAATACACAGTTCCCTTCGTCCCCCACCACAACAAGGGGAGCCCCCAGGGACGTTATCTGTGGTCTCCTTAGCTTCAAAGATACCGCAACTACAGTTAGGGCCAGAAATATTTGGACAGTGACACAATTTTCGCGAGTTGGGCTCTGCATGCCACCACATTGGATTTGAAATGAAACCTCTACAACAGAATTCAAGTGCAGATTGTAACGTTTAATTTGAAGGGTTGAACAAAAATATCTGATAGAAAATGTAGGAATTGTACACATTTCTTTACAAACACTCCACATTTCAGGAGCTCAAAAGTAATTGGACAAATAAACATAACCCAAACAAAATATTTTTATTTTCAATATTTTGTTGCGAATCCTTTGGAGGCAATCACTGCCTTAAGTCTGGAACCCATGGACATCACCAAACGCTGGGTTTCCTCCTTCTTAATGCTTTGCCAGGCCTTTACAGCCGCAGCCTTCAGGTCTTGCTTGTTTGTGGGTCTTTCCGTCTTAAGTCTGGATTTGAGCAAGTGAAATGCATGCTCAATTGGGTTAAGATCTGGTGATTGACTTGGCCATTGCAGAATGTTCCACTTTTTTGCACTCATGAACTCCTGGGTAGCTTTGGCTATATGCTTGGGGTCATTGTCCATCTGTACTATGAAGCGCCGTCCGATCAACTTGGCAGCATTTGGCTGAATCTGGGCTGAAAGTATATCCCGGTACACTTCAGAATTCATCCGGCTACTCTTGTCTGCTGTTATGTCATCAATAAACACAAGTGACCCAGTGCCATTGAAAGCCGTGCATGCCCATGCCATCACGTTGCCTCCACCATGTTTTACAGAGGATATGGTGTGCCTTGGATCATGTGCCGTTCCCTTTCTTCTCCAAACTTTTTTCTTCCCATCATTCTGGTACAGGTTGATCTTTGTCTCATCTGTCCATAGAATACTTTTCCAGAACTGAGCTGGCTTCTTGAGGTGTTTTTCAGCAAATTTAACTCTGGCCTGTCTATTTTTAGAATTGATGAATGGTTTGCATCTAGATGTGAACCCTTTGTATTTACTTTCATGGAGTCTTCTCTTTACTGTTGACTTAGAGACAGATACACCTACTTCACTGAGAGTGTTCTGGACTTCAGTTGATGTTGTGAACGGGTTCTTCTTCACCAAAGAAAGTATGCGGCGATCATCCACCACTGTTGTCATCCGTGGACGCCCAGGCCTTTTTGAGTTCCCAAGCTCACCAGTCAATTCCTTTTTTCTCAGAATGTACCCGACTGTTGATTTTGCTACTCCAAGCATGTCTGCTATCTCTCTGATGGATTTTTTCTTTTTTTTCAGCCTCAGGATGTTCTGCTTCACCTCAATTGAGAGTTCCTTTGACCGCATGTTGTCTGGTCACAGCAACAGCTTCCAAATGCAAAACCACACACCTGGAATCAACTTCATTGATTACAGGTTTACGAGGGAGACGCCTTCAGAGTTAATTGCAGCCCTTAGAGTCCATTGTCCAATTACTTTTGGTCCCTTGAAAAAGAGGAGGCTATGCATTACAGAGCTATGATTCCTAAACCCTTTCTCCGATTTGGATGTGGAAACTCTCATATTGCAGCTGGGAGTGTGCACTTTCAGCCCATATTATATATATAATTGTATTTCTGAACATGTTTTAGTAAACAGCTAAAATAACAAAACTTGTGTCACTGTCCAAATATTTCTGGCCCTAACTGTATACTAAAAGCCGCAAGAGATAAAAGGAACCTTACTATTGATGGGGAACCCATATCCCTATACCAAGACCTGGCCCCATCCACTCTGCTCAAACGGAGGGCTCTTAAACCTCTCACAGACCTCCTCCGCAACAAAAAATACCTTATAGGTGGTTGTTCCCATTTGGGCTAAATTTTAACAAAGATGGAAGACGCTGCACTGTGCGCATACCGTCAGATTTACAAATGGCTTGGTCCCTGCTGGACATCGCCCCTATACATATTGACTCGTGGTTTCCTGTGGATATATCTTTGACCAAACTTCCACCTCTTCCACACATTGAAGCATGGTCAGTGGTCCCCAAGAAGAAGTCGCCAAATAGCAAGAGACGCATAGACTGATACTAAGTCCTCCAACTTATACACAGATGAGATCAATACGCTGCTTTAACATCGACACCAGAAGATCCAGATTAAGTATATTACTGCATCACCTTCCATTCTGAACTGAATATACTTAGCAATGTCTTTACTGATGTCTCATTGATAAATTGCTCTCATGTATATCTTGTCATCTCTTATATACAGTACTTATTTCCTAACATATTGCATTTTATGTAACTTGTTAAGAGAGTATGACTAACACTAACGATCCAACAGTACATTTTATAAAGTTTATTTCTCTTCATGTTCATACTGGTATTTTTGGTATTTTTGGTTTATTCGTATTAATACCAAACACCCTCCCCTCCTCCCTTACAACTAACATTACAGACTGTGCCTCATTCAATATTCATTGAATATTTGCTATCATGTTTGTGGCAGGTGGTGCCAGCTGAGGCCCTTCTGTTGGCCCTGGCTGTGACACCATGTGTCATATCATGCACTAATACACCTCTTGTTTTCGAAGTGTGGGATGTGGAGCCGGGTCGGGTCGTGGATTTCCTTTCCTTTCATCTCCTGCCCTCTGAACATTCTAACCATCCTACTTTGGGTAAACTGTACCCCAAAACCCTCCCCCTTCCTATCTTCCCATAACAGTTTTCCATTATCATATTAGGTTTTTCACTTCTGATCTGACCGCACGTCCCACAATGTAGTTGCTAAATGTAACTTCTTTCAATGTACGGGGCCTAAAAACCCCACAGAAAAGGTCTCAAGTTATTACTCTACTGAGAAGGTGTAAAACAGATATTTGTTTCTTACAGGAAACCCATATCAAATCCTCTAATATCCCTAAAATGCTGAACTACTACTTCAATCAATGGTTCCATTCCACATATGCTTCACCCGCAAGATGGGTCAGCATAGCCATCTCTAAACATGTCCCATTTACCCCTGTCCTGGTTCAACAAGATCCGGAGGGCAGCTTTCTATTTGTGAAAGGTAAAATAGGACAGACATTAATATCAATTGCAAATCTATATGCTCCCAACAAGCACCAACACAACTGGCTAAAGTCTACCTTACAAAAATTCCAGACCTTTGCAGAAGGTTTGAAAATAGTAAGCGGAGATATTAATGTGACTTTAAATCCTTCTCTAGACTCATCCTCTGGCTCTACAACCATATCGCAAAAATCTCTGGGTGGTATACAAAAACCCCTCTATGACCATCATTTAATTGATACATGGAGGACTATCCACCCCTCTGAAAAGGATTATACGTTTTTCTCAGCTGTCCACAAAACGTTTCAAAGACTTGATTACATTTTTCTCTCAGAAGGTCAGATAGAAACACTACGTGACTTCTCAATTGGTCAAATCATGGTTTCTGATCATGCTCCTGTTTCCTCCAAGATAGCCTTTAATGAACTATCAGCAAAAGAATGGCAGTGGAGGCTTAATGAGACTATACTGGACGATGAGAGGAATGTATCCAATATCGCTCATAAGCTTTCCTTGTATTTCCAAGACAGTAACCCTATGGACACCTCCCAGACAATAGTCTGGGAGGCCCATAAAGCCTTTATCAGGGGTGAATTCATATCCCTGGGCACGAAGATCAAAAAAGAAACTAAACTCTCTACTAAGCCAAATTGCCTCTTTAGAATCCATACAAAAGAAATCACACACTCCCAGTGTCCAAAACACTCTTAAATCCCTCAGAAGACAATTAAAAGAAATATTAAATATTAAATGGGCTAAGGCATACCAATATTTGAAATATAAGTACTACGCCCACAGTGATAAAGGCAATAAGAGGATGACATATTTAATTAAAAAACGCAAGGATTCCCAATACATTTCATATGTATAAAATATGAATGGTAAACTACTCTCATCCACTAAGGACATTGCCACTGAATTCAGTTCATATTTTGCCAAATTATATAATCTACCATCCCCCCTTTCTAATTTATCATCTCACGTAGATAAAATTGACCAATTTCTCTCCTCCTTAAACCTACCCACTATCAACGAGGATGAACGCTCCACCTTACTTGCCCCAATTACCCAAGAGGAAATTGAGAATATTTTAAAATCCATGCCCCTAGGGAAGGCACCTGGCCCAGATGGCCTTCCTGCTGGATATTACAAGAAACTCCAGTCCACCCTACTCCCTCATTTAACGTCATGGTGTCAAGCCTTAGCTAAAGGAGAATCTCTCCCAAAACAGGCCCTCGAAGCTACTATAACTATACTTCACAAGGAAGGAAAGGATGAAAAAGAATGCAACAACTATAGACCAATATCCCTCCTTAATATTGATGTAAAAATATGGGCAAAACTCTTGGCTGTTAGATTAAATTCCCAGATTAAATACACCCAGACTGATACACCCAGACCAGGCAGGGTTTATTAAACGGAGGAAGGGTAATCACCATTCTTGCAGGATTCTACATGCCATTAAACTAGCAACACATAACTCCATCCCACTAATCCTTCTCGGCACAGACGCCAAGAAGGCATTTGATAGAGTCAGTTGGCTGTCTATGATCCGCACTTTACATAATTTTGGTATCCCAAAAAGCTTCATTGATTCCATTATGTCCTTGTATACTTGCCCAAGCGCCAGAGTGTGAGTTAATGGCTCTCTTTCTACACCGTTTAATATAAACAATGGCACACGCCAAGGATGCCCCCTGTTCTCGACCCTATTTATCCTTGTTATGGAAACATTAATGCAAGCTTTCAGTAACAATGATGATATCATCAAATTAAAAATAGGTGAAGTAGAACACAAATGTGCTGCGTTCGAAGACAATCTGTTATTGATGGTAACTAACCCTTTTCAGGCTTTTCCTCACATATTATCGTTGTTTGAAACATTTAGCTCATTGTCCAATTTTAAAGTTAATTACTCAAAATCCGAAGCCCTTAATATTTCCACCCCAACAAAAATAGTCAAAACCCTACAAGGAACTTTCCCCTTTAAATGGCGTTCGAAAGGCAATATCTAGGCATCTTTTTTTGTTAAAAAAAAAAGTGCAGGCAGAATGTTCATACCAGGCAAGTAGACTGGTCAAAGGATGATGGAAAATAAGCAAGAAAGTAGGCTGATGAACGGATGGTGAAGGATGAGTAAAATGTTCTATACCCCTCTCTTTCTCCTTATTATATGCTTCCTTTGCTTCCTTATTAGTATTCCCACCACCCATGCCACCTGCTATCTATATACCCTCCACATCGGTATATATTGATATACCACTCTTCATATCTGGATACATTGATATAGCGCACACTTTTCATCCTATTTCATTTACTCCCTTATCCTACACTGATACCATTCTTCTCTATTTTACTTATCCTTCACCATCCGTTCATCAGCCTACTTTCCTGCTTATTTTCCATCATCTTTTGACCAGTCTACCTGCCTGCTATGAACATTCTGCCTGCGCTTTTTGTTTGAGATATGCACATTATTTGTCACATATATGTCCACAACCCCCTTTTTCACAGCTTTCTTCCCCCCTATATCTTTTCCTTTTCCCAGTACGCTGCGTAATTTTATGTACCTCATGTTTTCCATTTTTTCCTTTATACAGATGAGACTTGAAAAAGGTCATTATGACTGAAACGTCGTCATCATCATCATCATCATCAACACACTGAGAAATGATTTTTGAAACTATGAATGTTTTTTCTTCTTTTCATTCTTTTTGCTGAGGAAAAGTAAACTAAGACAAAGTAGAAATGAGCGAATCTTCAAAAATTAGCTTTGCTGAATGTTTGTCGAATTTATAAAAAGATTTGTTCTTAATACGAATCTATTCGGTCGAAGCTGCATAAATATAATTCGTTATACTGGTCGTGTTCTGTGAACATTCGTGCACTAATAACGAACATAGCGTTGTTAAAGGTACTCAACTTAACTGAATACATATGCACGAGCGTACAAAGTGTGTACGAATCCTTAGCGTACTATTGTCTAGCGATTGCGTAATACGCAGGCACGCACAACGCCACTCCGCAGTGTGCACTCCTCAGAGGCAGAGCGAAGTTTTCAAAATCGCATCCAGATGATTTTAAGCATTTAGCTCTGGAGAGCTTAAATACATTATCCGGCTGATGGACTGGCCGGATTATGATGGCACACACCGACACCCAAACCAGAAAGAAAGAGATAGTGCAGCAGGTGATCCGAGGCTTGCGCCATCACTTTGACACAGTGCGGACCCTGGGCCAGATCCAGCAGAAATGGTCCGATTTGAAGTTCAAGTGCCCAGAGGGGCTTAATGAGATACGACGGGGTGAGTAGCAAAATATTTGAAAAGTAAAAACATTTGAAAAAACTAGTGTACTGTATTGTACATATACCAGTGCCAATTAGGGATGAGCGAACCGAACCGTAACGAACCAGATTCATTACGAACTTTACCAAAAGTTCGGTTCGTCACTGAACTGAACTTTGAGAAAATTCGTAACGAATCTGGTTAAAATTACAACGGCGACGCAAAACTGTACTTTTTTCACAGAATAGACCAGGATACAAGGGATTATTACTCCTATAATCCCTTGTATCCTGGTTTTCTCTGAAAATCAAGATGTGTGACGTCACCCCACAGCCAAAAAAAAGTAAAAAAAAAAAGTTTAAAAAAGTTTAAAAAAACTGAGGCTCCATGGTCCAATCCGTTGATTCACCTTGGCCAAGCGTTCTTCCCAAGACTTGAGGGCTGCGCCTTCCTTCCCGAACCAGACTCCGAGGATCTTGATGAAGTCTGGTTTCACGGTAAAGGGGAAGGGGGCAGAAGAAGCTAGTTGCCAGTCCCCGAAGAGCATGGCTTCCGACTTCCCGCAGTTGACTTTGGCCCCTGAAGCTTGTCCGAACTCCTCGCAGGTCTGGACGAGTGCAGTCACCGAACGCCGGTCAGCGCAGAAGACGGTCACTTCGTCCATGTACAGCGAGCACTTGACCTCGAAGTGTCCTGGTGCGGTGATCCCTCTGATCTCTCCATTCTGCCGGATACACTCCGCGAAGAGTTCTATAACACAAACAAAAAGGAGAGGTGATAGAGGGCAGCCTTGTCTGACCCCGGAGCAAAGCGGAAAGGGGTCAGTCCTCCAGCCGTTCACCAACACCGTGCTGCAAATATCAAGGTACATCAGGTTAACAAACGAACAGAACCTCTCACCTTTGGGGCACCTTCTGCCAGGGAACTCTTGGCAAACCTTGATCTGCCCTTGGAGTCTCTACCACTTTTTAGTGATGAGGAGGAGGAGGAGGAGGAAATCCACTAAAGTCAGCAGGTGGAACGTACTGAGACTCCAGAGGAGGTGTTGGCTGTAAGCTCCTGTCCCGTGACCGAGAGTACATGCTACATGTTGCTGCTCTGC
The DNA here is from genome assembly GCA_900303285.1 of Rhinella marina. Lineage (NCBI taxonomy): Eukaryota > Metazoa > Chordata > Amphibia > Anura > Bufonidae > Rhinella > Rhinella marina. The sequence continues at coordinate 4,673 of ONZH01025504.1, read as the reverse complement.
TGGGTGCCGTCAACCCCGTTTAGCCGCAACAAAAAAAGTTAAAAAAAAAAGTTAAAAAAAAAAGTTAAAAAAAAAGGTATAAAAAAAGTTTAAAAAAAAAAAAAAAGTTAAAAAAAGTTTAAAAGTTAAAAAGTCCATATTAGGAAAGGCTCTGGCTGTTTCAGTCATCCCTCTGGTTTCATGTCTCTCCTGGCTAGAAGCTTTAGCTGACAAAGTGAGGTCACCATCCTGTAAGGTTTTCTCCGCTGTCACATCCAATTGGGTATCCTTGTGGACTCCCAGCCTTTCAGGGATTTCATGGCGTGTGCGCACCCCAGATGGCGAGTCCCCAGCCGCCACTACATCTCTGGCAAAGCTGTCCCATCACTGCACAGTAATGTTCAGAAAAAGGTTGGCGACTCATTGGGACGCTCGGTGTCCAAGACCGTGCACCTGAGTGCTGATGTTTGGTCCTCTAATTATGGGCAAGGGCAGTACATGTCTGTTACTGCCCATTGGGTCAACATCCTCCCAGAAGACCATCAGGAAGTTGGCCCATTCTTGCCACTGTCACCTCCACGGTGCTTTAGGGGGCCAGCAGCGGGAAGCACAAGTTCTGCCTCCACCACCTTGCAACCATCCGCCGCTTTGACTGCAGTCCAACCTGCCCCGGTGTCTTACCACCGATGTCAGGCCCGGCGCTCTCAGGCTGTCCTTCTGGGTCCAAAAGAATACTGTCCAAAACATACTGGGTGCAGTCAAGAGCTGCTGAAGCTGCCTCCTCAGCTTGTCTCTTCTCAACAATACTGGCCTGGGTGCAATCAAGTGCTGCCTCCTCCTCCTCCTCAACTTGTCTCTTCTCAACCATACTGGCCTGGGTGCAATCAAGTGCTGACTCCTCCTCCTCCGTCAATTGTCTGTTCTCAACCATACTGGGTCCAATACAGTACTATTACTGCTGCTGGTTCCATTGTCAAATGTCTGTTTTCCACCCTACTGGGTCCAAGGCAATGCTGCTGGCAATGCTGCTCCAGCGGGCATCTTCAATGCTGTCAAATGTTGTCGACCTGGCTGAGGTTTCACTATTTTTGCACTTTGATTTTTTTTCACTTTTTTCATTGTAATAGCAACTGCAACTAAACAAAACTATACCCTATCAGACTCCCACTATTGTAGCTGCAATTAATCAGCCGTTATAACAAGATTCGTTTTAGGTTCGGTTCGTACGAATCCGAATTTCACGAAAGTTCGCCGAATCGAAACCGAACCAAACTTTTCAAAAGTTCGCTCATCCCTAGTGCCAATAATGAAAACCGTATAGAAGGACAACGTGGGCGTGCATAGTGCGTTGCAGCAATTTTCTTTCATGCTTGGCCACGCCTCTAACTCCACCCAAACAAGTTAAGGTATTCTCAGATATGTGCCCCTTCACAGTAATTTGGCTTAGGCTACTTTCACATATGTGGCGGTGATCCGGTAGGCTGTTCCGCAGTATTTGTCCGGCAAATTCCCTTTCTTGCCGGTTGGTGGCCGGATCAGCGCCGTCCCCCATTATTGTTAATGGGGCTGGCCGTTCTCCCGTTTGTGTCAGGCAAATGTGCTAGTGTGAAAGAAAGTACTCTTAGATATATGCCCATTTATAGTTAGCGCTTCCTCCTCCTACACACAGACTCAAAGACGTGCTCATGCTGCAGCTAATGTGAGTGGGCGATATCAAAAATATTCTCACGTTAACTATATTAAGAAATTTATTGCGATAACAATATATAGCGATAAATAACCATTTAGGAGAAAAAAATGGATATGGCCCTCCTCTCACCCATAATTTCTTCGTAGTAGTATACAGTGTTAGTATTAAAAACGGTCGGTCATCATAACAATTGTGTACAGATTTATGTTGCAGTACCTTCAGCTTCTAGTAAGTGTAAACATATTTAATTTATTTTTAATCCAGGCTACATGGGAGTGCAGCTGCAGTGATACAGTAGAGCACTAGTGGTTAGGAATGGGATCCAACCCGAAACTATTCACATGTAATGATCTTGTAGAAGGCTCGCACAGTAAAGTATCAATTTTTGCAGATGACACTAAACTGTGTAAAGTAATTAACACAGAAGAGGACAGTACACTGCTACATATGGATCTGGATAGACTGGAGGCTTGGGCAGAGAAGTGGCAGATGTAAGGTTATGCATATGGGAAAGAATAATGCAAGTCACCAATACATACTGAACGGTAAAACATTGGGTAACTCTGACATGCAAAATGACCTAGGAATTTTAGTGAACAGCAAACTAAGCTGTAGAAACCAGTGTCAGACAGCTGCTGCCAAGGCCAATAAGATAATGGGTTGCATCAAAAGGGGCATAGATGCCCGTGATGAGAACATAGTCCTGCCACTTTACAAATCACTAGTCAGACCACACATGGAGTACCGTGTATAGTTCTGGACTCCTGTGAACAAGGCAGACATAGCAGAGCTGGAGAGGGTTCAGAGGAGGGCAACTAAAGTAATAACTGGAATGGGTGGACTGCAGTACCCAGAAAGATTATCAAAATTAGGGTTATTCACTTTAGAAAAAAGGCGACTGAGGGGAGATCTAATAACTATGTATAAATATATCAGGGGTCAGTACAGAGATATCTTCCATGATCTATTTATCCCCAGGACTGTGACGAGGGGACATCCTATGCGCCTGGAGGAAAGAAGGTTTGTACACAAACATAGAAGAGGATTCTTTACGGTAGGAGCAGTGAGACTATGGAACTCTCTGCCTGAGGAGGTGGTGATGGTAAGTTCACTAAAAGAGTACAAGAGGGGCCTGGATGTATTTCTGGAGGGTAATAATATTACAGGTTATAGTTACTAGAGATGGGTCGTTGATCCAGAGAGTAATTCTGATTGCCTGATTGGAGTCGGGAAGGAATTTTTCCCCCTAAAGTGGGGAAAATTGGCGTCTACCTCACAGGGTTTTTTTTTGCCTTCCTCTGGATCAACTTGTAGGAAAACAGGCCAAACTGGATGGACAGATGTCTTTTTTCGGCCTTATAAACTATGTTACCATGCTACTATGTATCAACATCATAAATTACAACTGTTCATTAGAGTTGAATGTAATGCCATTATTTAATGATTTTTGACAGCTGCTGCACCACAGAGGAGCCCCTCTCACCCTCCTCCACAACAGCGATAGAAGACCCCACCTGCCCCTCCAACACCACCAGCCCAACTTCCAGAGGTAGAAGGTAGGTAAAATAAAAAGTGCAATGGGTGGACCTTCTATCTTCAAAATATAAGCTAAATTTATGTTTTGTCTTTTGTAGCTCCAAATGTCAGGGAGGAGTTTTCCCCTGGATCATGGGAAGACCACTCCGTATGGATGTCCAGTAAGTACAAATCCCAAACTGACAATGTGTGGCCTTCTTAGTGAGCAGTTCAAAGAAAAAAAAAAAAGCTCAATACAGATACATGTCACTGAATAACTTGTTCCAGTAGATATACCAAATATTTAATGGCATGCAATTTCTAAAGTATTCTGATCCAGGTGCTGGTTTAAAAGTTTAGAGTATTTTTCGTGGGACAACCCCTTTAACTTGATCATACTAATTATATTACTGTTTCCACCCCTACAGATATCCAAACTGACTTTGAGGTGGAGGCAGCCTTACGTTGCTTTGAGACCAGGCTCCATGCTGCCCCCTGGCTTATTCGCGGCCTGCAGCTGGAACTCCGAGAACTGCAGGCAAGATGGCCAGACGTCGGCAAAGGCCGGTGTAACCCTTTTTTGTCCTTTTGTTTATTTTTTTATTATTTGTTGAAAGTTATTATTATTTATACTAAAAAATACTAAAAATTTTTTCTAAAACCAGTGTTTTTTTTTAAAACCTTTAACCCCCTTCCTGACATAGTGTGAAGAAGACAGGGGTGTCTGTTTAGGCCAGAGCCTCCAAAAATTGTGAACAGGCCCTTTCACCGGATTAATGAACACAGAATGTCTTCAGGCCAAAGTATTAAAAAATTATGCACACTCCGGTTCCTGGATTACAGTTAGAGAAAAAGGCTTGGCTTGTTTGGACAACAAGCCTGTAAACATTATACTTTGTAAAGATAGGCAGTGAATTGTGAGTTATATATGGACATGGGTGGCACAGCCAGTAGTAGTAGGGGATGGGGTACATCAGCACAGCAGAGAGTGAATAGTAAATAAAACAAATTGCGGTGGAGTATAACAATCTCCGATAATGTAACTTGTAACGGGAGGCTTAGGTAGACAACAGTGTAACCATTTTATTTTTTAATACCATTTTAACTTATATATATATCATATATACTAAATAGAGCTAAGAACGGTGGAGTATAACAACAGCTGCTAGCCTGCTAAGTGCTAATGTTGAAAATGGAGGCGGAGGTAGACAACAGTTTTTGGATTTTAATAACATTTTTAGGTTTTGGTTTGGGGAGTTCGGGTTTGCTCAGCCCATGACATGAGACATTTGGCATGCAACTTAAAGGGCCGGCTGACAGCAACAGTGGCAAGACACTCGGACTCTTTCGGCCTACCAGGCCTGATCTAATCATCTGCCTCAGCAAGAGGAGTGTGAAAATCGGAGGTAATCCAGCCTTGATTTATTTTTAGAAAGGTGTTTTTTTGGACAATGCCAGGTGACAGTTTGGTCTGTTTGGGTGTCACCCC
>ONZH01025503.1:0-88613 GCA_900303285.1 Rhinella marina | reverse complement strand
TCACTCACATAATGGAGAGGACTCAAAGTGTCCACTGGGTGCATTTCACTGCAGGTTTGTGGGAGCACAGCATCAGAATGGAAGTGAGTATGAAGATAAAGCTTACATATTCGGATTCAGCATCACTTACACTATACAATGCTTACTCTAGTTCAGGGGGGGTTCCGAGATGACAGGTTCCCTTTAAGCCAGCTGGTGACAGCACTAAAAAAGCACAAAAGCATCCATCCATTGGGTTGGGCGCTGCACTCGGTTAGGACATCAAACTGGTGTAACAAAGATATATATATATATATATATATATATATATATATATATATATATATATGTCTCACCAACAGCCATATGCCCAGATTCAACAGGTTTGACACCAGAGTAGTTGCGTCAATTTGTAAAGCGAGTGCCAGTGAGGTGTCCATTTCATGAAAATTGGACACGTATTTTTGGATAATGGAACTGGCGTAAAGCCTTCTTGAATCTGTGCCTTTTTAAATGTCCTTTATTCACCTCATGGATTCTGTGGGTGAGGTTAGCTGTCTATTTAACCATATCCGTATCCTACTTGACTAGCTGTAATGTTACAGGGTTTATTTTTAAGGTTGACTGTCCTGTGCTGAACTCTACATCAACATTTTGTCATGTATAAAAACTGATTTTTACAAGCGTGCATATTCTTAGCTTCCAACTTCAGTTCTCTGTACTAGGCCCTTTTGGGTCCAAAAGAATACTGCTCCTACTAATGCCCCCACCGTCAATTTTCTATTTGGAAACATACTGGGTGCAATCAAGAGCTGCTGAAGCTGCCTCCTCACATTGTATTTTCTCAACTATACTGGCCTGGGTGCTATTAAGTGCTGCCGCCTACTCCTCCGTCAATTGTCTCTTCTCAACTATACTGGCCTGGGTGCAATCGAGTGCTGCCGCCTCCTCCTCCTCCTCCGTCAATTGTCTCTTCTCAACTATACTGGCCTGGGTGCTATCAAGTGTTGCCGCCTCCTCCTCCATCAAATTGTCTCTTCTCAACTATACTGGCCTGGGTGCTATCAAGTGCTGCCGCCTACTCCTCCATCAATTGTCTCTTCTCAACTATACTGGACTGGGTGCTATACAAGTGCTGCCACCTCCTGTTTCTCCGTCAATTGTCTCTTCTCAACTATACTGGCCTGGGTGCTATCAAGTGCTGCCGCCTCCTCCTCCTACATCAATTGTCTCTTCTCAACTATACTGGCCTGGGTGCTATCAAGTGCTGCCGCCTCCTCCTCCGTCATTTGTCTCTTCTCAACTATACTGGCCTGGGTGCTATCAAGTGCTGCCGCCTCCTCCTCCTCCGTCAATTGTCTGTTCTCAACTATACTGGCCTGGGTGCTATCAAGTGCTGCCGCCTACACCTCCGTCAATTGTCTCTTCTCAACTATACTGGCCTGGGTGCTATTAAGTGCTGCCGCCTACTACTCCGTCAATTGTCTGTTCTCAACCATATTGGCCTAGGTGCAATCAAGTGCTGCCGCCTCCTCCTCCTCCGTCAATTGTCTGTTCTCAACCATACTGGCCTGGGTGCAATCAAGTGCTGCCGCCTCCTCCTCTGTCAATTGTCTGTTCTCAACCATACTGGGTCCAATACAGTACTATTACTGCTGCTGGTTCCACTGTCAAATGTCTGTTTTCCACCCTACTGGGTCCAAGGCAATGCTGCCGGTGTTGCCAACTTGCACTTTGTGTCCTATGTCTCGTGTAATCACTTACACCTTGGCTAATGTGTACCTGTTCTGGGGTGCACAAGGTCTAATTAATTGGTACGCCTGTCTGTCTTCTGACCTGTGATGTCACTGAGACCGCATCGACTTCAACGCAGCCTATTCTTGTGCTGGTGCCACGATCTACCGTGTGTTTTTGGTGCTCTGGCATGACATGGACTGCTCCAGCAGACATCTTCAATGCTGTCAAATGTTGTCGACGACTATTTTTGCACTTTGATTTTTTCCACTTTTTTCATTGTAATAGCAACTGCAACTAAACGAAACTATACCCTATCAGACTCCCACTATTGTAGCTGCAATTATTAAGCCGTTATAGCAAGGTTCGTTTTAGGTTCGGTTCGTACGAATCCGAATTTCACGAAAGTTCGCCGAACCGAACTTTTCAAAAGTTCGCTCATCCCTATATAAAACCCCATATCACTTTTAGACAAAGTCACACAATAAAGGATAAGATCGTAAGAAGTCGATATATATACAAAAAGCCGAGCAGCTGGATTAGGGAGTTGATGTCCATGGGCAACTATAGGTGCGGGGGATGCTCTTATTGTAAATATAATCTACATCGGAAGTATCTGTCTTTTGGTGGTTTAAACCATAAAGGTGCAGGATTTTATTACCTGTAAGAGCAAATACGTAGTCTACTTGATTTTTTGCCATGGTGGACGTTTCTACATAGGCAAAACTATAAGATGTATATATGAAAGATTTAGGGAACACCTAAATTCCATAACTTCTGGCAAAGGTTGTCCGAGATTAATAGATCATGTAAGAAAGGAACATCAAGGTAATACCAATGTACAGAGCTTTTCAGGCATTGAATTGGTACCCCCATTGTTACAAGGGGGGATAGACACAAATCATTATTGCAAAGAGAGGCAAGGTGGATAATTAGGTCAGGTGCAATGGGACCACTAGGGATGAATGATAAAAATGACCTTAGTGTCTTTATTGGTGATTAATACTCTTAGACTCTGTTTTGGTTTTAAGATGTTTGTTTACCCTTGTCATTTTTCAAAGGTGTTATATATTTGTGTTTTGTATGTACTTACTGAAGCTCCGTTACAATGTCTCGGGGCATAGGAGGTATAACAGGTGGTGACGCATAGACGTCATCACGTAGTGGCCAGAGGAAGCGCGGAAGCGTGAAATGGCCGTCGCTGCTAATCCTGAGTGCTTGGTGGAGCGTCTGCCCAAACCCTTCTTTATGTAAGTGTTTCTGAATAAAGACAGAAGTACCAAGAAGACTTTGGTGAGTGCTGCTCTCATTTCTGTTTCTATATTAGACTTTGAAACAATTAAGACCATTGACAGTCTTAAAAAATGTAGTACTCCAGCTCACATGCCTCTTGAACTTCACTCAGGGCATGGAAGGGTTTGACCAGACCTTGTAATACAAATTTGGGGAACATGACCCCCTGCACAAAAGTTGATGTGCTTCTGGATAAATCCTTAATCGTAATTACAGTGTTCCCAGGAGTGGATGTCCCATCAATTTCACCTCAAGGTCAGCTCATACAATGCTCAGATAAACTGTGAAAAATATCAGTAGACTGGGTAAGTGCAGGACACTTCTTCCAGAATCTGTGCAGTGCAGGTGAGGAAGCACAGAAAAAAGCAGCAAAACAGAAATCAAGAACAAAAGTAACTTATACATTAGAAACAATATATAGTCATACAGTGAATAACTGAAAATTATATAAAAGTGGCCAACCCCTTTAGTATGAGAAACAAACAGTGAGCAGTTCAAGCAGCGAAGGGTCAAAACTACTGCATCGGTCAGTACACGGGCGAACAACAAGATAAAAACACAACTTTGCAAGACACCATAGAACTAGAATATAGGGCTCAAGCACTTTCCTACAAGGGAATGTACCCAAAATACACTAATGTAAGCATGTGCCCTGGCTAATGAAGTGTTGGAGGGAGTGCAAGACTGCCCTATGAGCAGAGACAAGAAAGAAGCAGGCTTTAGCCTGCCAAGAGTTATCAGCACAGCCACCAGGATAGAGAGGAAGGATGCTGGCAGATTCAATCCACCAGAGAAAAAGGTGGATGAAAGCTTCGGCAGCTGTGCCCACTGAAAGGAGCGAGACAGCAGTGAGCATGGGCCACTGCCACAACTCTGTGGATTTCAATATGTTTATTTCTTTTGTTTTCTACATATTCTGTTGCAATTATAGCTATCTTTCCTAAATAATGTACACATGCTGCAAAACACATTAGAGTTAAACCAACAAAGATTTTTTTGCATATTTCAATAGGATCGTAAAATGAAAATACATAATAATTAACAGTAACATATTTCTTTACACAGAGCAGCAATGAATGTATTCATAGTTCTTATAGGGTGCGTATCTTGTGCCAGCGCTACAGACACTGCTTCAGTCATTAACGTGATGATGCATCAAATAAAAAGTAAGAAATGTAAATAAAAGTGTAGAATTTAACACTGAAGCATATGTCTGCCTTTGTCACCTACAAGTTGGTCCTATTTTCTACAAATAATGAATCTGTTCACAGTAGGAGTCTTGCCATAAAATAACACCAGCCACAGCCTATGTCACATTAAAGGACAGGGATTCAACAATTTGAAGGATAGCATCCAAATAAACTTTTCTGAACTAGCTAGGATAACGGTATAAAGAAGCCAAACAATACTTTATAGGATAAAGCTCGGCTATAACAAGCCTTTAAAAGAAAAGCGATAAGCACAATTTAACCCTTTTATTATCATGAATGTAGCACAAAGTTAGCTGATAGTGACCCTCCAGTTCCCAATAGAAAATTTGAAATAAATGAATGCTGAATAGTTATAATACCTGGTTTCCTCTGTTTTAAAATTTATATTGCAGTTCTTCTGATTCCCAGTCCATTTCTGTAAATGAGCAGGTGAGAGTGTGCATAGGGTCATTTAAGATGCTGGTGGTCATTTTACAGAAATCAAGAGGGGACTGGAAATCAAAAGGAACCGTTCTTAGAATGATCAAAAAGGAGCACATCTAATATTTTAGCTATGCATTTACTGTGAAATGTTTCATATGTTCAGTGTAGCTTTAGAAGGTGTGCTTCTAAAACTTTAAGATACTGTAAATGTCATGTCATCCTACATATTTTATATACATGAGAAAAAGGGTATCCTTGCCAAAATACAAATTCTTTAAATTTTTCTAGTGGAAATGGTTTAGTCGTTAAAATATTTTACAAAAAAAAATATATTAATATATTTTATTACTTCTATTCTATAGCAATTTTATAGATATTGGAGAAAGATAATCATGACCATATACATTTTTAAAGGCCACATTTTTCTTAAAATGCACTCACAGTTATACAGCCGAAACACTCCACAAAAACACGCAAACATAAACATATCACATTACTGATAAGAGTATCCAGGTACTGTAAGCCTATTATCCTCTATTGCTGACCCAGAGCATGGGTCCATGGATCAAGCACCCATTTACAGAAATCTAATAACTGTAACATGTAATATTATTATAAGGCTCCAATATGCCTACATACCAAATGAACTCTTTTAGTGAGTTCCTCTTCACTACCTCCTCTTCTAGAGAGTTCCATAGTCTTATTGCTCTTACAGTAAAGAATCCCCTTCTGTGGTGGTTTAGAAACCTCCTTTTTCCTCTGTAGAGATTTCCTTCCTGGATGTAAGTAGATCATGGTGAACACCTCTATGTTGACCTTTAATCTATCTATACAACTGACTTTATAACAATATTTTAAACAGAGTACTGTAGTCTACCGTGCTATTTATTACTTTAGTTGAGCATCTTTGAACCCACTCAAACTGTATGTACTACAAAATGTGTTTCTTAAACAATGGTACTCAAAAGTGGACAATATCTTATAAAAACTAAAGAAAAGCAGCACTCCAGTAAAACACAAAAAACAAACAAACAAACAAACAAACAATACCACATGGAGTTTTTTCTAGTAATGTATACATCAAATAACCAGTAATTAAATTGTGTTAATTGATCAATTATATTCATATAGAAATATGTATTCATAAGTCCAACCACATCAATAAAATATCCAGTGGAAATTGTTCATTATAAATTCAATATATACATGTATAGTTTTTAAAAAATCTGAAATCTCAGATATGAAATTGTTTCAGCAAATAGAATTTATCATGTAGAGGAAGTTAATAAAAGGAATTTACTAATGTATTGTAATTGTCCTTATTGCCTCCTTTGCTGGCTTGATTCATTTTCTATTACATTATACATTGCTCTTACTATTGGGTTATGTCTACAGCTGCAGTGCAGATAAGAAGTGGAGCTGCACATGTGTGCTTATGTACACTCCTTTGTTCCCAGCTAGAGATGAGCAAAGTTTTGTGAAATTTGCTTCACCAAATTTTACAAAAAATCCACTTTGTGATGATTTACTTTGTAAGCAATTGTACCACTCCCTGTCATTGTACCCCTCAGATGCTGCATTCATAGCTGATCACAGCATCTGATAAGAATAATACAGAGTAAAATGTAAAAAAAATTATAATATAATAATACAATACCTGATCCATTTGCTAATGACAGGCTGGCTGCAGCCATCTTGCTTGAAGATCTGGTGTGAAATCTCACACGGTCCGAGATAATCATCACGTAATCATGCCACCGATGTGGTGATGTCATACATTACCACACACAGGATTTCGGCCGAGATCTTCAAGCAAGATGGCAGTAGCCAGCCCGTCATGAGCAAATGGATCAGGTATTTTTTTTTTTTTTTTTTTACACTATTTCAGGTTAAATCGATTAGCTACCGCGAAGCACGAGGAAATTTGGCTTTGAGGCTAATCAAATTTATCTTTGAAATTCAGACTTTGTGGACTTCTATTCGCTCATCACTGTCCCAGCCACTAGAGAGGATGGTGTCTTTACCTATAGTGTGTAAGCACGGCCACTGCTGTGTATAATGGGATGGAAAAATGAATCAAGCCAGCAAAAGAATTTGTCTGATTGTTACAAGAAAAATGCTTTGTCTTATTAAAGCAACATAGCAGGGTTTGTAGCAGCACTTACAGATTCAGGGTCCATAAGGCGATGGTGCTCGCGGTGATGAATACCAGTCTTTAATATCCCCAGGTATCCAAATAGTAATGTAAGAAGACCGCAGCACTCCCAGGTCTTCAATTCATATTAGGTTTTATTCATCAAAAATACGATGTTTCGACCTTAGTGGTCTTTTTCAAGCAAACAATGAGGTGCACAATACCAGGTATAAATACCCTCCCACATACCTTAGTGACTTCCCCAACCTTATGCAAATGTGTATCTTCAGGATAAATTTACATATAAAAGTGCTCAATAACTTTCAGAATAAATAGATAACAACATCTTATAAGCCATCATCTACAAATACATTTTGGAAGATAAATGAAAATATTGCTTACTATATCATTTCTCTGTAGAACATGGTACGATTGTGCGACATACAAAAAAGGCGTGCTCTCCTTTATAGTTCCCGGCTGCCGATGCGCACATGCTAAAAGGCCCTACAGATTTGGTGTGCATAGAGCCTTACTGCGCCTGCGTCCCTGATACAGCGAGGAGACCGAAGAAATCGTGTCACCTGCCCACAGTCTGTGCTGTTATCTAACAACATCAATGCGCTGATGAGAATATTCTATTCCCAACTAGGGGTATGTAAGCCAGATATGCAGCACTGTAGAGAACATTATCTACCCTATGGGGATGTATAAATAACAGAGCATTCTATTACCTTATGGGGATATAAGTTAATAAATCCAATGCTAATATTACACTATTTGGATGATATACACTCGAAGACAACAGTAATCCTCTACATACAGTACCCATGCCGGAAGGTTAATCCATTCAACTGGTCCATATCTACATAGGTTCAGTCCGTAGTTCCAGTGCCTAAAACCAAAAAGTTAGAAGAAATATATAAATAAAGCAGAACCCTAGGGTTGTGTACCAAATTTATCACAATGTTCAATCAATGATATGTGTTCATGATAGAGAAGATGTGTAGTCCTTTCAGGATTATTAGAGTGTATCAATTTTAAATTCCCGATTTAGGCTTTTCGGTTCCAATGTCTCTAGTTCGAATATCTACCTCAGTTCAAGTCTTTTGAGCAGACGTTCCCTGTCTCCACCCCTTCTCTGGGGGGGGCACTCCATCAATAATACAGAATCTGAGTTGGGAGATATTGTGTCTAAATTTCACAAAGTGTTCTGGTACAGGTTGTTCACTTTTCTGTATTTCCAGTGGTTTCTCTGTTGAGAGTAATTTCCGTATTTGGTACCGATGTTGGTTCAGTCTATTTCTGAATTCTTGTGTTGTTTCCCCTATATATAAAAGTCTGCAGGGGCACTGTAGTACATATATTACATAATCAGATCTACAAGTATAGTAGCCATTAATAGCATACTTTTTACCTGTCCTTGGATGGGAAAAGCTGTCCCCCTTGAGCATATTTTTACAGTTACAACAGCTTAAACATGGGTAACAGCCTTTTCTTCTTACACCTGGAACCATTTTTGGCTTAACATCTGCCTGTACAAGTCTATCGTCCATATTTCTGGCCCGTCTATATGACATCAAGGGGGCTAATTTAAACTCTTCTATGTCCAGAAAAGTGTCAGTAAGGATATGCCAATTAGTTTTGAGGACACCTGCGATTTGTCTTCTAGCTTCACAGAATGTAGAAACAAAAGGTATCCTCCTGATCTCCCTTCTGTCCTTGTGTTTATGTAACAGTCCCATATGGTCTAGTCCCTGTATTTTCTACCTATGTCGCTGCACTAGTGACTTTGGATAGCCCCGCTGGTAGAACTTATTGCACATCTCCTTTAATCTCACTTCCAGCACATTCTCGTCCATTACTATCCGCTTTACTCTCAGTAGTTGGCTGTATGGAAGCGCTTCCTTCATATTGATGGGATGGGCACTACTAAAGTAAGCTACCATATTCAAAATAAACGATGGTGTCCAAGAACTGTAGCAACATACAGTACAGACCAAAAGTTTGGACACACCTTCCCATTCAAAGAGTTTTCTGTATTTTCTTGCCAATGAAAATTGTAGATTCACACTGAAGGCATCAAAACTATGAATTAACACATGTGGAATTATATACTTAACAAAAAAGTGTGAAACAACTGAAAATATGTCTTATATTCTAGGTTCTTCAAAGTAGCCTCCTTTTGCTTTGATTACTGCTTTGCACACTCTTGGCATTCTCTTGATGAGCTTCAAGAGGTAGTCACCTGAAATGGTTTTCACTTCATAGGTGTGCCCTGTCAGGCTTAATAAGTGGGATTTCTTGCCTTATAAATGGGGTTGGGACAAGTCAGGTGGATACACAGCTGATAGTCCTACTGAATAGACAGTTAGAATTTGTATTATGGCAAGAAAAAAGCAGCTAAGTAAAGAAAAACGAGTGGCCATCATTACTTTAAGAAATGAAGGTCAGTCAGTCCGAAAAATTGGGAAAACTTTGAAAGTGTCCCCAAGTGCAGTCGCAAAAACCATCAAGCGCTACAAAGAAACTGGCTCACATGAGGACCGACCCAGGAAAGGAAGACCAAGAGTCACCTCCGCTGCGGAGGATAAGTTCATCCGAGTCACCAGCCTCAGAAATCGCAGGTTAACAGCAGCTCAGATTAGAGACCAGGTCAATGCCACACAGAGTTCTAGCAGCAGACACATCTCTACAACAACTGTTAAGAGGAGACTGTGTGCAGCAGGCCTTCATGGTAAAATAGCTGCTAGGAAACCATTGCTAAGGACAGGCAACAAGCAGAAGAGACTTGTTTGGGCTAAAGAACACAAGGAATGGACATTAGACCAGTGGAAATCTGTGCTTTCGTCTGATGAGTCCAAATTTGAGATCTTTGGTTCCAACCACCGTGTCTGGGTGAACGGATGGACTCTACATGCCTGGTTCCCACTGTGAAGCATGGAGGAGGTGTGATGGTGTGGGGGTGCTTTGCTGGTGACACTGTTGGGGATTTATTCAAAATTGAAGGCATACTGAACCAGCATGGCTACCACAGCATTTTGCAACGGCATGCTATTCTATCTGGTTTGCGTTTAGTTGGACCATCATTTATTTATCAACAGGACAATGACTCCAAACACACCTCCAGGCTGTGTAAGGGCTATTTGACAAAGAAGGAGAGTGATGGGGTGCTACACCAGATGACCTGGCCTCCACAGTCACCAGACCTGAACCCAATCGAGATGGTTTGGGGTGAGCTGGACCGCAGAGTGAAGGCAAAATGGCCAACAAGTGCTAAGCATCTCTGGGAACTCCTTCAAAACTGTTGGAATACCATTTCAGGTGACTACCTCTTGAAGCTCATCAAGAGTGTGCAAAGCAGTAATCAAAGCAAAAGGTGACTACTTTGAAGAACCTAGAATTTAAGACATATTTTCAGTTATTTCACACTTTTTTTGTTAAGTATATAATTCCACATGTGTTAATTCATAGTTTTGATGCCTTCAGTGTGAATCTACAATTTTAATAGTCATGAAAATACAGAAAACTCTTTGAATGAGAAGGTGTGTCCAAACCTTTGGTCTGTACTGTACGTGAGTAGACCATGCTAAACTTTAGTTCGCAATAAACAGAATTAATATATTCAAAAAATACATTCAGTTGTTCCAGTGTGCCAGACCAAAGAAAGAAGATGTCATCTATGTACATCATACAGCCTTCCACATACTCGTAGAGGCTGGATGTGTACACAAATGACTCCTCAAACCTACTCATGAAAATATTTGCATATGTTGGTGCTACATTCCACCCCATAGTGGTCCTCCTTTGCTGTACATAATAGGTATCCTCAAATAGAAAATAATTGCATGTCAGTACAATCTCCAATAGTGAAAGTATAAAACTGGTTTGCTCAGTGTCCACGTTATCCCTGTGTAGCACCCATTTAATAGCCTCCATACCCTTGCCATGATCGATACTGGTATAGAGGCTAGTGATGTCAAACAAGACTAGATATTGACCTTCCTGAAGTCTCAGAGTATCCAGTCTATTGAGGAAGTCGGTGGCATCCCTCACATAGGATCTAGCTGCTATTGCATACTTTCGGAGATATTTATCTAAGAAAGTTGCTGAAGGTGAAAAGACCAAATCTATCCCTGACACAATCGGGCGACCTGGTGGGTTCTCAAGATTTTTATGTATTTTTGGTAAAATATACAACAAAGGTGTAACAGGATATTCTACTATAAGATACCTATGTAGTTTTTAATCTATAAGGTTGGTAGCGAAAGCATCATCAACTAAACTCTTGATACTCTGCATAATGGAGAATTTCAGATCCGAGGTGAGTGGGTGGTATACCTCCATATCATTTAACTGTCTTCTAATTCCTTCCACATTGGTTGGTCTGGGTGAAGTCTCCCGAACAGCAGGAAGGACACGCCCTTAACCAAGGAATGAATGGTGGGTCCGGATAGTGGATCCGCCTACCTCGTGAGAACGAGGGAGACGCCCCCTTCTGGACCCACACCAAATATTGGGTAGCCTGGATGGGGAATGGGTCCCCACTACATACTCGAGTAACAAATTTTGAAAAGGTCCAGTGCCTTGAAATTTAAAATAAAACGTAACTTTTATTTACATGAATAAAAATTCCATGGTGTCCTCGGGGGGACGCTTTTCATGCAGATTGGGCTTGATGAAGCGCAATCTGCGCAAAACGAACTCCCATCCCCCCTCCCCCGAGGACATCATGGAGTTTTTATTCATGTAAATAAAAGTTACATTTTATTTTAAATTTCAAGGAGCTGGACCTTTTCAAAATTTGTTACTAAAGTCTCTCATGACCCCAGATCCGGGGGATCCATCCGTGCTGCCTTGTTCTTCACACTGCAGGAGTGTCTGGATTATGCTAGGGTGAGCTGTACAAAAAGGTTTTTTTTGTTTTTCTTGTCACTACATACTCGGCCTGTGTATCCCTATAAGAAATGGAGTATATACCCCTGTAAGGGCATACATTGTCCTCTGTTATGTTATATACTTAACTGGAATGCCTTTTGCTGCACTATATATCCAGCTTTTATATCGCCATAAGGTAATAGAATGCTCTGTTATTTATACATCCCCATAGGGTAGATAATGTTCTCTACAGTGCTGCATATCTCGCTTACATACCCCTAGTTGGGAATAGAATATTCTCATCAGCGCATGCGCAGACTGTGGGCAGGAGACACGATGTCTTCAGTCTCCTCACTTGTATCAGGGACGCAGGCGCAGTAAGGCTTTATGCACGCCAAATCTGTGGGGCCTTTTAACACGTGCGCATCGGCAGCTGGGAACTGTAGAGGAAAGCGCGCCTTTTTTGTATGATGCACGATCGGCCATGTTCTACAAAGGAATGATATAGTAAGCAATATTTTCATTTATCTTCCAGAATGTATATGTAGATGATGGCTTACAGATGTTATCTATTTATTATGATGGCTATTGAGCACTTTTATATGTAAATTTATCCTGAAGATACACATTTGCATAAGGTTGGGGCGGTCACTAAGGTATGTGGGAGGGTATTTATACCTGGTATTGTGCACCTCATTGTTTGCTTGAAAAAGACCACTAAGGTCGAAACATCGCATTTTTTATTAATAAAACCTAATATGAATTGAAGACCTGGGAGTGCTGCGGTCTCCTTACATTACTGCTGTGTCTTATTATCATCTTTATTGTCTTGCACAAGAACTGCATGGTCATTGTCTTCAAGACCTTTATTACATGAGTGCACCATCAAAATTAAAAAATTGTGAATTCTCTATTTGACTACCGTTGCTTGCTATAATTGAATTGACTGATGTGCAATACAACCAGCCCACAAGGGGTTATTTCTGAATTTCTGCTGTACCATTAATGTAGTGAATGCCCTGCTAACAGCAAGGGAAAAAAAGTCCCACCTCTTTCTCAAAGGAAACCTGAAGGGAACCTCTAACTCTATGGCAATCAGCAATACATTACTCTTCATACTCTGTTCTACCTTCACCTAAACAGAGAGGGAAGGCTCCATAGACAGAGTAACAGAGTAATGTATGACAAATTGTGAATCTTAAATAAAGGCGGAATAAGCAATTGGAAAGACACAGGAATAATAACTTACACAATCTCATAGGAATCAGTGTATCTGGGAACCAACTTATATAAAAAAAGGCAAGATTTTTGTAGACAACCACCTTTATTCCCTTAGAAAACAAAAGTTTCTTATCAGTATTTCTCGCCTTAAAAAAAAAATCTGCCTTTAATTAGGTTATTTTTTAGGCAGAGGCGAACTAGAGTATGAAGAGAAATGCTTTGCTGATTTCCATAGAGTTAGAGGTTCCCATCAGTACCTGGTGCTTTAGAAAGGTTGTGGACCTGAATAAAGTTCTCAGGTACCAGCTAGATCTTTACATGCAGATTGACTGGTCCAATCTTTTCATGAAATGTTTACACTTACTATCATGAGTTAAATCAGTTACCATGCATGGTTGTTCTGGGATGGCTGCCATTCCAACCATTCAAGCCCTGGCTGGTCGACTTATCAGTGAGGCTGGAAGACTCTTTGTGCCATTAAAGGCAATCGATCACCTCTGGCAAGCCCTAAAAAGTACAGTAATATATGTCTAGAACACCTCCCACTGACTCCAGATCAGTAATTTATATATCAGTACTCAACCCTTTTCCCCCACTGTGTGCACACAAAACTAGCTGTAAGATGGCTGAGAGACATGGAAGTGAGAGCAGGACCAGAAATGTATATTTAATGGTCATCAGTTTAAGTGGAATTGAAAGCCATTATAGTTTAGAACAAATATGCAGATTGAGAAAATAGGGCACACTTTTGAAGCGCATAAAGTAAGAGCAAGAGGAGGAGATAATGAGTGAGATACACTAAACATATGGATGCAAAAGTAGGGTGAGATTTACGACAGCACCAAATTTGTGATGCTGAGGAAGCATTAATGAAAATCAGTGTTCACAGTGCTGAAATCTAAATGCAGGTCCAGGAGGAGTAGTGTGGAAGACTGTCTCAACTCTAGTAGCTAGGTGATCTTTTGAGAACTTCTATTATTATTGCATAATTGACACAATGGTCTTGCTAATACTGGTAAAATGAGTGCAAATTTAATATCAGTGGTATTAATGTTTATTCAATGAGTGATAAACTAAAACTTGGAGTTATTCTCCAGTTCAAAAAAAAAAAAAAAACTGTCAGTTTCAGGGCTCCTCTTCTGACATGCAAGATGGCTGCACTGCTGTTTAGAATGACTGTGCATTGGGTAACCACAAAAATTTCCCACTGCTCTAGAACTGACCAGTGCATTTTGCGTGAAGAGTGCTGGCAAATGCCAGAGCAGGGATACATAAGAAAGAAGTGTCTTGGGCTACCAATACACAGTGTGCATCATAAGTGGAGGAGAAGAATTAGCAGATCTGCAACTAAAAAGATGACAAGGAGGGCACCAGGTAATTGTTCTGTTCGTTTCCCAGTTAAAGGGGTTGTTCCCTTTCTGGCTACTTGTGAACAATGTGTAGATAAGATGACTATATGTCACTTACTAACCTTTCTTTATATTCTGTGCTGTTTGCTTAGAAAAACTTCTTCCATTTCAATTTCCTAACATAGAGGGCTAGATCCTTCACCCAATTAAAAAGGTTGAATGCCCCCATGGGAACAAAGGATAGTCCTTTCTCAAGTACACTCAATTCGGCTGAGGTCAATTTTCTGTCAGATAAGTTGATGATTTGCAAAGCATCCGACATTTGACTAGAGGGACCCTTGCTTCTACCCCCGGTCTCATACGACAGTTGCGCCACTAAGTGTGTGTCTTGTCTCTGAGGGAGTAGTTGATAGTATGTGGAGGGTTCTCTAAAAAACCCCCCCGTTGGCCGGGTCTCCTACTCCTATTACCTCTACCCCTAGATCTTCCCCTGGAGGGCACAAAAATAGGGAACTGGGGAATGGGCTGTCAACCTATATCACTCTCCCCCTCTCCTTCTGAAGAAGATGGTTCCGTTTCTAGCTCCAATACTTTTGTAGTTTTAGCCCCAAATTCCAAAATATGCCCCTTCTGGAAATCTGTCTTGTCTCTTAGATACTGCGAATGTTTGCGTTCCTTGAGTTGTGCGGTAAATCGCTCAATCGTTTGTTGAAGGATTGATTCTTTCCGCACAAACTCAGGATTATTTGCAAACTGTTTAACCCCAGTGATTTGTTCTTGTAGAGTATTATGCAGTTTCCCACACAAGACTTTTTCTTCCTCCAAGAGCAAGATCATGAAACGCAAGGAGGCCTCTACTGATTCATTTTCCCACTTCTTGAACAATTCAGATGATGAAATTCTTTGTGGGGGTAATAAAGGAATGCGTAGGCCTCTTGGTATCTTATTCTGAATATAAATCTCAAGGGTTTGGACCTCCCACCAATTTCTTGTGTGATCCTTATATGCCCTCGTAAGTTGTTTGAAGGCCCCTGTAATACTTAGAGTTTTGGTGGTTGAAGGTAATTGGGCGTCGGAAAAAAACAATTTGGCTTCCTCATTCCATTTATCAACACAGATCCCTGCCGCTAAAAAAACAGCCATCCCTCAATAATGAAAGGAACTAATCACTAACAAATCACGGATTTCCACTTGGAGAATGGATATATACGTCCACAGTTGTAAGACACTATCACTGAAATTAAGGAAACTATAATACTTTATTTATACCTATTAAAATATGGGAAAAAAACCTAAAAACGTATACTTTTTACGTAAATCCAAACCAGGGTGCACACCAGGAGCTATTTCACCATAGACATAATAGTCACTCTCCCATAGGTGAATCCACCCCCAGTTGGATTAGAAAGAAAAATACTAGAGGTAATATGTCAGCTATATTGCCAAATGTGAGGTACAGCTCTGGTGTGCATAAACAAGCATGCCATCCACCTATGGAGCACTTATCACCTTATGTATATAAATGGAATAGATACCACATTGAGTTGATTTGCCTGGTCACATGACATGCTATTACCAGCCATTTTATGGACAAGGCCTCTCTGTGGACAGCACACAATAATTGGCAAACAAGGGGGCATGCCTTATAAAAAAGGCACAGAACTTCAACAAAGTCTCTATTAGTAGGTGTTATATAGAGATCTTACAAACACATTGGTCAACAGCAACTAGAAAGTATCAATCCCCTAAATATGACTTGTTTATCTTGTTTTAACTGTGTATTTTGCAAAGCTTTCATTTGGGTGGATCTTGTTTCTTAATTCTTCATGACAATAAAGTTCCATCTTATCACAGGAAATGTAGATAAATTTTGTACTAATGATGCCCACAAATCCTATTTCATCATAAAATACATTTTTCCTTTCATATAGAGTCCTATATCCGATTCCTCAAAAGTAAACAAGTTAATCAGTTTTGTTAGAATATACAATATCTATTTCATAAAAAAAAATCCAATTCTCATTTCTAGGAGTATTTCATTTAATTAAATAATCCATTTCATTGTCTATTGATAATGTATGCATAAAGTATGAACCCATCATTTTCTGTGTGACAATTTTAATGTAAGCAGCAGAGAATAGCATTGAATGACTTTCAGATCATTTGAAACAAAAGCCGGACAGCAAATTAAGGTGTACAATCTAATATAAGGAAACTGATCACATTTCGGATATATTGCCTTGCATTTTTCTTTCATTATAACTTTTATATTAAATATACAGTGCTTGAATGCAAAACTAAAGTGATGTCTTTATGAAATGGCAATACTATAATCTTCATATAATTACTGGCCAAGTTTAAATTCCTTTAGGATACCTTTAAATGGACTCACCAGTTAATAAAGCCCATTACGTTTCTTATAATAAAATATAATATACTATAGTTCCTTACATACTGTATTACTGTTTTTTAAATCAATTTCAGCAAAACGAACCTAGTCACATGCTAATAATACAGAGAGAAAACTATTAAGATGATTGCAGTCAAACATGTTTCTATTGCAAATGAATGCACAATATACAAAAAATGCTTGGCTTATCTGTAAAATGATTGACAGGAATATTCATTTTTTTGTGGAAAATAAGACAGATTCACTTTATTCTTCACTTAATTAAAATTTTGGACAAGCCCTGCAATAGCCTAAATTACAATAAAAAATCTTCCTATACCAACCCCATTCTCCAGTTCCATTCTCAGAGCTGGTCCAGTACTCCTGTCACTGCTTGTTGCAGACTGCAACTGGAACATGATGGTATATGGCACATGATCACTGCAGGCAATCACTAAGAGAAACCAATTTAACTTTTGGGGCACCCAAAGTTCCTTAGAATGGGTCTACATTACCACATTTTCTTAAATGATATGAAAATCTTGGGGACATTTTTTATCATTACATTTTACTAGTGATGAGCGAGCCGAAGTGGCAAGATTCGGGATTCGCTCGAATATTGCCCGCTTCGGCTCGGCTCGGCATCACGAGGCAGCGCGGACTCGTGACTATCCGTGCGTCACTGCCCGTGTGAAATGCCCGTTTTTTTCAGCCAATCAGCAGCAAAGGTAAGCCTGTGGGAACGCCTGCTGTGATGTAACAGCCCCTATGTCTCCCCAGCACTGATTGGCTGGCAGTGACATGTGACTGAAATTGACCTATGGTAGGGAGTCTAGAATCTGCAGCCTCAGCCTCATTCTGCATTGGGAAGGGGACCAGACAAGACATAGGAGAGTTAGCTCGTGTAGTGTGTGCAGTAGGCAGTTAGAACTTAGGAGTTAGGAAGCAAGAAAAGTCTTTTAAAAGACTATCTTTACTCTGAAAAACAGTATATACTATCAGCCTGTATTCTGTGTAGGAAAAGAAAGCCACAACAGTCTGTTAAAAAGCAATTGATTCTCTACAGTGTATGCTGTCAGCCTTTGTGTGCAGAGCTGGTACACAGGCACAAACTATACATATCTTAAACAGATATATTCCTGTGCATGATAGGATAGGTCTGAAAAGAATTACAGCAAAATATCTTTCTATATAGTGCGCTTATTCTGAGTGAGCTCAGCTGTCATAGACGGTACATCTCATCAGGGTGCCATATACCGAACAGCATAGTGCGCATATTTTTTTTTTGGGATAGGTCTGAAAAGAATTGCACCAGCATATTTAACTATATAGTGCATTTAATCTGAGTGAGCTCAGCTGTCATAGAAGGTGCTGTGAATACGGAATACATCTCATCAGGGTGCCATATACCGAACAGCGTATAGATACCGTATTGCTCTGTGGTTTTGCGTTTAAGTTACGCAAAGTGCGCATATTTTTTTTTTTGGGATAGGTCTGAAAAGAATTACAGCAAAATATCTTTCTATATAGTGCGTTTATTCTGAGTGAGCTCAGCTGTCATAGACGGTACATCTCATCAGGGTGCCATATACCAAACAGCGTATAGATACTGTATTGCTCTGTGGTTTCGCGTTTAAGTTGTGCAAAGTGCGCATATTTTTTTTTGGGATAGGTCTGAAAAGAATTGCACCAGCATATTTAACTATGTAGTGCATTTAATCTGAGTGAGCTCAGCTGTCATAGACGGTGCTGTGAATACGGAATACATCTCATCAGGGTGCCATATACCGAACAGCGTATAGATACTGTATTGCTCTGTGGTTTTGCGTTTAAGTTGCGCAAAGTGCGCATATTTTTTTTTGGGATAGGTCTGAAAAGAATTACAGCAAAATATCTTTCTATATAGTGCGTTTATTCTGAGTGAGCTCAGCTGTCATAGACGGTACATCTCATCAGGGTGTCATATACCGAACAGCGTATAGATACCGTATTTCTCTGTGGTTTTGCGTTTAAGTTACGCAAAGTGCGCATATTTTTTTTTTTTGGGATAGGTCTGAAAAGAATTACAGCAAAATATCTTTCTATATAGTGCGTTTATTCTGAGTGAGCTCAGCTGTCATAGACGGTACATCTCATCAGGGTGCCATATACCGAACAGCGTATAGATACTGTATTGCTCTGTGGTTTTGCGTTTAAGTTGTGCAAAGTGCGCATATTTTTTTTTTTGGGATAGGTCTGAAAAGAATTGCACCAGCATATTTAACTATATAGTGCATTTAATCTGAGTGAGCTCAGCTGTCATAGACGGTGCTGTGAATACGGAATACATCTCATCAGGGTGCCATATACCGAACAGCGTATAGATACCGTATTGCTCTGTGGTTTTGCGTTTAAGTTGTGCAAAGTGCGCATATTTTTTTTTGGGATAGGTCTGAAAAGAATTACAGCAAAATATCTTTCTATATAGTGCGTTTATTCTGAGTGAGCTCAGCTGTCATAGACGGTACATCTCATCAGGGTGCCATATACCGAACAGCGTATAGATACCGTATTGCTCTGTGGTTTTGCGTTTAAGTTGCGCAAAGTGCGTATAATAAATTTTTTTGGACAGGTCTGAAAAGAATTGCAGCAAAATATCTTTCTATATAGTGCGTTTATTCTGAGTGAGCTTTCATAGACGGTACATCTCATCAGGGTGCCATATACCTAACAGCGTATAGTTACCGTATTGATCTGTGGTTTTGCGTTTCAGTTGCGCAAAGTGCGTATAATAAATTTTTTTGGACAGGTCTGAAAAGAATTGCAGCAAAATATCTTTCTATATAGTGCGTTTATTCTGAGTGAGCTTTCATAGACGGTACATCTCATCAGGGTGCCATATACCTAACAGCGTATAGTTATCGTATTGATCTGTGGTTTTGCGTTTCAGTTGCGCAAAGTGCGTATAATAATTTTTTTTGGATAGGTCTGAAAAGTATTGCAGCAAAATATATTTCTATATAGTACATTTATTCTGACTGAGCTTTCATAGACGGTACATCTCTTTAGTTACCGTATTGATCTGTGGTTTTGCGTTTCAGTTGCGCAAAGTGCGTATAATAAATTTTATAATAATATAATAAATACAATAAATATAATAAATACCCCCAGTTGAGTGAGTTGCTCACCAAGGTGCGGCGCATATGCGCCCATTTTCGCAAGTCCACCACCGATGCCGCGACCCTCAGGACTGTGCAAGGGCGGCTACAACTCCCTGTTCACCGGCTGCTGTGTGACGTTCCCACGTGTTGGAATTCAACGTTACACATGCTAGCCAGGGTGTACCAACAACGCAGGGCAGTTGTAGACTGCCAGCTGATCCCCCAAGGTGGTAGTCAGGCCAGTCAGCTTCCTCATGTCTATGCTGAGGAGTGGACGTGGATGGCTGGCATCTGACAGGTCTTAGGTCCCTTTGAGGAGGCAACAGAGGTGGTTAGTGGTGATGCACACATCATCAGTGTCACCATCCCTCTGTTGTGCCTCATCCAGAACTCCTTGCGGAACCTAAGATCTGAGGATTCAGCAGTGTCACAGGAGGTGGGGGAAGACAGTGACATTGAAAGCACCCTGAGGAGGAGGAGGCGGCTGAGGAGGAGGAAGAAACTCTTGGGCACCATGCATCAGGGGGTGATTCCATGCTACCTGTTGAGCGGGTATGGGCTGAGGAGGATGAATTGGGGTCGGAGGAAGGGGGGGAGGAGGAGATGGATAGTCCGCTAAGTGAGGAGGCTGAAGGCTTGCGTGTTGGCACAGTAGGGCACATGGCACAATTTATGCTTGACTGTCTTTGTGGTGATCCCCGGGTCAAGAGGATACTGTCCACCAATGACTATTGGGTGTACACCCTCCTTGACCCATGCTACAAGGACAACTTTGCCCAACTAATACCCGTGGAGGAAAGGAGCACCCGAGTCACTTTCTACCACAAGGCCCTGGTTCAGAAACTGCTAAAGGCCTTTCCAGACCAGTCGAGCAACAGGGGGCGGACTGCAGTGGCCGAAGTTGGAGAGGAGAGGAGAGGAGGGGGAAAGTCAGTGTAGGCGCCAACGGCAGGGGTACACTATTCCATGCTTTTGCCAAGTTTCTTAAACCCCAGCAAGACACTGCGACACAGCCACAGGGCAGGCAGAGCAGGGCGGAACAGTACCGCAAGATGGTGAGGGAGTATGTCGCGGACCAGACCAACGTCCTGACCGATAACTCCATGCCATATAATTACTGGCTGGCCAAGCTGGACAGGTGGCCAGAACTTGCGCAGTACGCTCTTGAGGTCCTTGCCTGCCCAGCTGCAAGTGTACTGTCTGAAAGGGTTTTTAGTGCCGCCGGGGGTATCATTACGGACAAACGGACGCGCCTGTCCACCGACAACGCTGACATTCTCACGTTCATCAAGATGAACAGGTCATGCATATCCCCCCAGTTCTCATCCCCACCTCAGGCTACCTCCTAAATTGCTCTCTTTCCTCCTCCTCCTCCTCTTCATCTGAGTTGCATATGCAACAATTTTTCTGGAAAGTCATCCGTCTTTCTACTAACAATTTTTCAGGAAAGTCATACGTCTTTCTAATAACAAATTCTTAGTAAAGTCATCCGTCTTTCTAATAACAAATTTTCAGTAAAGTCATCCGTCTTTCTAATAACAATTTTTCTGGGAAGTCATCCGTCTTTCTAATAACAAATTTTCAGTAAAGTCATCCGTCTTTCTAATAACAATTTTTCTGGGAAGTCATCCGTCTTTCTAATAACAAATTTTCAGTAAAGTCATCCGTCTTTCTAATAACAATTTTTCTGGGAAGTCATCCGTCTTTCTTATAACAATTTTTCTCGAAAGTCATCCGTCTTTCTAATAACAATTTTTCAGGAGTCATGCGGCTTTGTAACCAATTTTTTTAGGAAAGGCCATGGGGTTCTATACACACAGTGCTGACGGAAGACCATCAGCCTTTCTAAACACAATGCCCACTGCCTCTCCCAAGCGGTTGTGGTGCTGATGTTGCCTCACACTTAAAATTGATCTGTTCCGCTCTCTTCCTCGGGCTGTCTGCGGAGAAGGCGGACGCTCCAAACCGGTTTCATGGCGGCTCTCCGGCCCCTCATTAAGCCCAGGATCGTCAAGAAGCGGACGAAGAAGTTCAACCCCCACCAATCAAACCGTTATGTAAAGATTAAGCGTAACTGGCGTAAACCCAGAGGTATTGACAACTGAGCCCGCAGGAGGTTCAAAGGGCAGATCCTGATGCAGGGGCGTAACTATAGGGGAAGCAGGGGAAGCGGCTGCTTTGGGGCCCAGACCCACAAGGGCCCCTTCAGGAGGAAGACTAAAACATTTTACTGTCAGGGGCCCCTAAACAGTATTATACAATAATGTTATATACACTGACACTCTAGGAAACAGACTGAGCAGCTGCCAGGCCTTGTCTGAGAGAGCGCAACCTTGACTAGGCACAAGATTGAGGGTTGCATGTAAGTTGGGGGTTGTGAGAAGTTGCTGTGGGGGCCCTGTTCAAAGATTTGCTGTGGGGCCCAGCTAGTTGTAGTTACGCCACTGTCCTGATGCCCAACATTGGGTACGGTAGCAACAAGAAGACCAAACACATGCTGCCCACAGGGTTCCGCAAATTCCTGGTCCACAATGTCAAGGAGCTTGAGGTTCTGTTGATGAGCAGCAAGTCCTTCTGTGCAGAAATCGCCCACAACATCTCCTCAAAGAACCAAAAGACCATTGTGGAGAGAGCGGCACAGCTCGCCATCAAAGTGACGAACCCCAACGCCAGACTGCACAGCGAAGAGAACGAATAAATATCTCTGTGGTTATTTGTGCTAAATAAAAGTTAAATAAACACAAAAAAAAAAAAAAAGGTCTGTTCCTGTGCCTGATCCACCAAAGTTGAATCTGCCCCATCATGAGAAAGTCCCCCCAAGGAGTCCCCACTGTAACTAGCTTCACTTTCAACTACCTCCCCCCCCCGACACCTGTGTCTCGCCATTGTCCACCACCTCCTCAGACAACACTGGTAAATCCCCACTGTCAGCACACTGAGACTGCAAAAGGTCTTGCGAATTGGGGCAGAGAATGTTCTGGGGTAGCACATCAGAGAAGAGGTGACTGTGGGGTTCCAGGGAGTACGTGGTCACATGCAATCTCCATCTAAAAAGTCATACTGAGGCTCACCGCCATGTTTTACAGTGCAATCTTATTACTGAGGCTCACCACCATGCTTTACACTGCAATCTTATTGAAAGACAGACAATCAGGGGTTCACCGCCAGGTTGTCAGGCAGCATTTTTAAGTGGGTCACCATTACCGTGTCCCTGAAAATTGCCTTGGGGTTATCACCAGACTATTGGCCAGATTTAGAAAAAATGGTGCAATTAGGGAGCCTCAGAGGCATCCCTACATGCTGCCCCCGGTGTTTCCTATCCATTTCCAAGGTGTTTCCATCATTTTCTGAGGTTTTCACATGTTGGGGCAAACTTGACTGTGCAGAACCTTTGGCCCCTGCAAAAATATTCGGGTCTCCCATAGACTTTAATGGGATTCGTGATTCGGCCCGAACCCACGAATCCCGCTGTGGGATTCGGGCCGAATTCCGAACCCCCGAATCTTTTAGGATTTGCTCAACTCTACATTTTACTCATTTTGGGATAAAAAAAAAGTTCAACAGTTTTTGTTGTTACAGCCTTCACCTTTAGTATATCTCCCGACTGGCTTGCTTTCTTGTTTACATTAAATCTGTCAGACAGCTTTGATAGCTCCATGTGTAGCCCTTATCGCTACACTCCTGACAACTTATAAACACTCATTTACTCATTCACTCATATTCTTATCAAACTGATAAGGTTTTAGTTATAATGAGTGTTTTTGAGCTGTCAGGAGTGCAGAGATAAGGGCTACAGACTGAACAATTAGAGCAGTTCTCTGACAGGATTCACTGTGAAGGGAGAGACTGCTACTCTTCAAATACACAGAAACAGAAAGCTGTACAGGAAAAGCTGTTACATTTTTTTTAAATAATGACCAAATGAAAAATAGTCTGTTAGCTAACTAGAGATGACTAGAGATGAGCGAACATGCTCGTCCGAGCTTGATGCTCGTTCGAGCGTTAGGGTATTCGCATATGCTCGCTACTCGGGCGAGCATATCGCAATCCTCGAGGAAATGGCAACTTCCTCTTCCTGCATGTTAGGCGCCTTTTTTCAGCCAATCAACATGCAGGAGAGTCTTTGGTACCTCCTAGCATCACGTGGGGCCCCTACAAGTCGATAGCAGGGATTGGCTGGCCAGATCAGATGACCTGAGAATATAAGAATCTGGTCCCGCGCTGCTCGCGTCATACGCCGTCTGCATGAGATTAGGGATAGAGCTGCTGTCTGTCAGGGAGAGTGTTAGGGCCTGAATTTAGATGTTGGTTAGGCAGGAATCACCCACAAAGAACCCAACAGCCCTTCTAAGGACTACAAGCACCTTATTTTAGGTCTCCTCCTGGCTGCTGTCTGGGGCTTGTAGTGCAGCTCCCGCCATCTTGGCTACACACTGTACACAGTGACTGGTGGCAGAACGGACAGCACGTGGTCCACACAGACCCAAAATAAATTGCCCAAAGTACTCATTTTTGCTGCTGCTGCTGTACCTTGGCTTGCTGAGATCTGTAGTGCAGTCTAGGGAATATGTTTTTCTCTCATTTATATACACTACAGTCCACTGAACAATTATGTACTGTACTGTACAGTAGCGTCAGTCTAGGGAATACATTTTTTCTCTCATTTCTATACACTACAGTCCAGTGAACAATTATGTAGTGTACTGTACAGTAGCGTCAGTCTAGGGAATACGTTTTTCTCTCATTTCTATACACTACAGTCCAGTGAACAATTATGTAGTGTACTGTTCAGTAGCGTCAGTCTAGGGAATACGTTTTTCTCTCATTTCTATACACTACAGTCCACTGAACAATTATGTACTGTACTGTACAGTAGCGTCAGCCTAGGGAATACGTTTTTCTCTCATTTCTATACACTACAGTCCACTGAACAATTATATAGTGTACTGTACAGTAGCATCAGTCTAGGGAATACGTTTTTTTCTCATTTCTATACACTACAGTCCACTGAACAATTATGTAGTGTACCGCACAGTAGCGTCAGTCTAGGGAATACATTTTTCTCTCATTTCTATACACTACAGTCCACTGAACAATTATATAGTGTACTGTACAGTAGCATCAGTCTAGGGAATACGTTTTTCTCTCATTTCTATTCACTACAGTCCAGTGAACAATTATGTAGTGTACTGCACAGTAGCGTCAGTCTAGGGAATACATTTTTCTCTCATTTCTATACACTACAGTCCAGTAAACAATTATGTAGTGTACTGTACAGTAACGTCAGTCTAGGGAAAACGTTTTTCTCTCATTTCTATACACTACAGTCCAGTGAACAATTATGTAGTGTACTGTACAGTAGCATCAGTCTAGGGAATACGCTTTTCTCTCATTTCTATACACTACAGTCCAGTGAACAATTAAGTAGTGTGCTGTACAGTAGCGTCAGTCTAGGGAATACGTTTTTCTCTCATTTCTATTCACTACAGTCCAGTGAACAATTATGTAGTGTACTGCACAGTAGCGTCAGTCTAGGGAATACATTTTTCTCTCATTTCTATACACTACAGTCCACTGAACAATTATATAGTGTACTGTACAGTAGCATCAGTCTAGGGAATACGTTTTTCTCTCATTTCTATTCACTACAGTCCAGTGAACAATTATGTAGTGTACTGCACAGTAGCGTCAGTGTCACGCGAGGTCGGCGTCGCGCTCCCTCTGCACGACATCGCCGGACCTCTCCGCCCCCCTAGAGACGAGCAATAGGGAATTGAAGTGCTGGTCTTGTCAGCCAGCACTTCATGAGTTAATTCTCTGTTTGGGTTTAGCCATGTGGTGCTGATCACACCACATGGCTACTTTACATATTGTTTGGACAGCTTGCTCCGCCTCAGGTCATGTGATGCTGGCCACATCACATGATCCTGGGCGGGCTATTTAAAGATGGCAACTGCCTCACTCAGATGCCTGTGATTAGTCTTCTGAGATCAGTGCTGTGTGTTGGACCTTGCTGTTGATTATTGGTATATTGGATTTTGGCTTCGGACTTAGACTACGCTTTTGTGATTCCTCTCGGTATTTGACGTGACCTCCTGTTCTTGACTTGGCTTGCTGACTATTCTGCTATTGTGTTTGTTCTGTCTGTGTTCATCTTTCCCTGTGTTCCCTTCCCATCCCTGTGCACGTACTCAGCATAGGGACTGTCTCCAAGTTACGGTTTTGCCGCCTAGGGCATCTACTGTAAGTAGGCAGGGAAAGAGGTGGGGTTCAGACAGGGCACACTATCCCTTGTTTCCCTGTCGTGACAGTCAGTCTAGGGAATACATTTTTCTCTCATTTCTATACACTACAGTCCAGTAAACAATTATGTAGTGTACTGTACAGTAACGTCAGTCTAGGGAAAACGTTTTTCTCTCATTTCTATACACTACAGTCCAGTGAACAATTATGTAGTGTACTGTACAGTAGCATCAGTCTAGGGAATACGCTTTTCTCTCATTTCTATACACTACAGTCCAGTGAACAATTAAGTAGTGTGCTGTACAGTAGCGTCAGTCTAGGGAATACGTTTTTTTATATATCGTACAGTGCAGTGAAAAATTGAGTGGTTTGCGGTGCAATAGCTGCCGTCTAAAGACTACATTTTTCCTCTCAGTCATATATACTACAGTGCAGTGCGAAATTGTGTCGTGTGCTGCACACTAGCCGAAGTGTAGAAAATATACGTTTTTCCTCTCAGTTATATATTATACAGTGCAGTGCAAAATTCTGTCGTGTGCTGCACACTAGCCGGAGTGTAGAAAATTTACGTTTTTCCTCTCAGTTATACATTATACAGTGCAGTGAAAAATTCTGTCGTGTGCTGCACACTAGCCGGAGTGTAGAACATATACGTTTTTCCTCTCAGTTATATAACCTACAGTGCAGTGCAAAATTCTGTTGTGTGCTGCACACTAGCCGGAGTGTAGAAAATGTACGTTTTTCGTCTCAGTTATACATTATACAATGTAGTGCGAAATTGTGTCGTGTGCTGCACACTAGCCGAAGTGTAGAAAATATACGTTTTTCCTCTCAGTTATATATTATGCAGTGCAGTGCAAAATTCTGTCGTGTGCTGCTCACTAGCCGGAGTGTAGAAAATATATGTTTTTCCTCTCAGTTATATACTATACAGTGCAGTGCAAAATTCTGTTGTGTGCTGCACACTAGCCGGAGTGTAGAAAATATACGTTTCTCGTCTCAGTTATACATTATACAGTGCAGTGCAAAATTATGTCGTGTGCTGCACACTAGCCGGAGTGTAGAAAATATAAATTTTTCCTCTCAGTTATATATTATACAGTGCAGTGAAAAATTCTGTCGTGTGCAGCACACTAGCCGGAGTGTAGAAAATATACGTTTTTCCTCTTAGTTATACATTATACAGTGCAGTGCAAAATTCTGTCATATGCTGCACACTAGCTAGAGTGTAGAAAATATACGTTTTTCCTCTCAGTTATATTATTATACAGTGCAGTGAAAAATTCTGTCGTGTGCTGCACACTAGCCGGAGTGTAGAAAATATACGTTTTTCGTCTCAGTTATACATTATACAGTGCAGTGCAAAATTCTGTCGTGTGCTGCACACTAGCCGGAGTGTAGAAAATATACGTTTTTCCTCTCAGTTATATATCATACATTGCAGTGAAAAATTGAGTGGTTTGCGGTACAATAGCCGCCGTCTAAAGACTACGTTTTTTCTCTCAGTTATATATCATACAGTGCAGTGAACATACAAAATGTTGAACCCAAGGGCTAAGGGTCGAGGACGAGGGCATGGACGTTGGCGTTCAAGTAGCGTAGGGGGCAGAGGCCGTGGTTCTGGGCAGGGTGACACAGTACATGTTGATGAGGGAGCAGTGGAACACCGCAGAGTTTCGCTCCCTAGCTTCATCTCGCAACTTGCTGGTTCACGTGGTACACCACTATTGAAACCACAACAGTGCGAACAGGTGATGACGTGGATGGCGGACAATGCGTCCAGTAATTTATCCACCACCCAGTCTTCCACGCAGTCCACCCACGCTAGCCAAGGGAGTAGACCTCTGTCTCCTCCAGCTCAACCTCCTTCCCCCCAGCCTGCCCCCCCATGGAAAGTATGGATTCAGATCAGGCATACTCACAGGAACTCTTTTCAGGACCCTACCCAGAGACACAAACCACTGCTCAACAACAACCTGAGCAGTTGCTCTGTCCCGATGCCCAAAATTTAGAACTTTCACAGTCTGTGGGTGATGAGAGTGTGGACTTAGTGCAAGTAGTGCGTGAAGAGGTGTCGGATGATAATGATGATGATGAGACACTGTTGTCAGACAGTGACGTTGTTGTCAGGGCGGTAAGTCCGAGGAGGGAGCAGAGTGAGGAATCGGAGGAAGAGCTGGTGGATGATGAGGTGACTGACCCGAGCTGGGTTGGTAATCCAACTCAAGACAGTGCTTCTAAGGGGGAGGCAAGTGCAGCACCAGAACAGGTTGGAACAGGCAGTGGGGTGGCCAGAGGGAGAAGCAGGGCCAGAGCAGGTAGATCAGCATCTGTTTCACAGAGTCAAGCTCCCGTGCTGAGGCCTAGATGTTCGCAAGTCTGGAGGTTTTTTAAAGAAAGTGAGGATGACCGACGGACTGTGGTGTGCAACCTGTGCCACACCAGGATCAGCAGGGGAGCCACCACTACCAGCCTAACCACTACCAGCATGCGCAGGCATATGAGTGCTAAACACCCGACTCAGTGGAACCAAGGCCATTCACCTCCTGCGGGTCACACCACTGCCCCTTCCCCTGTGTCACATACTGGCTCGGCGAGTCAACCCCCGCCCATGACCCCGGCACGAGCGCCTCCCGCCCTACAACCATTAGATCAGACATTGGAGCGCAAGCGGAAATAAAGTTCCACCAACCCACATGCACAAGCCTTCAACGTCCACATACAGGGCCACGCTAAATTTTAATGTGCTTCGCCTGCTCCCTCAGTGTAACTCGGTCACTCTGTAGTCACAGCCATACAGGGCCACGATAAATTTTAATGTGCTTCGCCTGCTCCCGCAGTGTAACTCGGTCACTTTGTAGTCACAGCCATACAGGGCCACGCTAAATTTTTATGTGCTTCGCCTTCTCCCGCAGTGTAACTCGGTCACTCTGTAGTCACAGCCATACAGGGCCACGATAAATTTTTATGTGCTTTGCCTGCTCCCGCAGTGTAACTCGGTCACTCTGTAGTCACAGCCATACAGGGCCACGCTAAATTTTAATGTGCTTCGCCTGCTCCCGCAGTGTAACTCAGTCACTCTGTAGTCACAGCCATACAGTGCCACGCTAAATTTTAATGTGCTTCGCCTGCTCCCTCAGTGTAACTCGGTCACTGTGTTGTCACAGCCATACAGGGTCACGCTAAATTTTTATGTGCTTCGCCTGCTCCTGCAGTGTAACTCGGTCACTCTGTAGTCACAGCCATACAGGGCCACGCTAAATTTTTATGTGCTTCGCATGCTACCGCAGTGTAACTCGGTCACTCTGAACGAGTCTGACCCTGTGGCCGCTCATGTACTGCCCACACCGAGGATTGCGGGTCCTACCTCGGTCACGGTTTCTCAGACTTATTATGCCTCTTCCTCCAACCCCACCTCCTCCTCCTACTCTCAGTTACCATCCATGAGCACGGCGCCTTCATTCGGTAGCTCTAGGCGCAGCTCCAGTGCCGTGGGTAAGCGGCAGAAGGTGGTGTTCAAACTGCTGAGCTTAGGTGACAAAAAGCACACCGCCCAAGAGCTGTTACAGGGCATCACGCCGCAGACCGATCTGTGACTGGCACCGCTGAACCTCAAACCAGGCATGGTTGTGTGTGACAACGGGCGTAACCTGCTGGTGGCTCTGCAACTCGGCAGACTCACACATGTGCCATGCCTGGCCCATGTGTTTAATCTCATAGTTCAGCAGTGTTTTTGCGGTTTCGCCTGCTACCTCACTCTAACTCGGTCACTCTGTTGTCACCGCCATACAGGGTCACCCTAAATTTTATTTGTGCTTCACTTGCTACCTCACTCTAACTCGTTCAGTCTGTTGACACCGCCATACAGGGTCACGCT
Source organism: Rhinella marina (assembly GCA_900303285.1). Lineage (NCBI taxonomy): Eukaryota > Metazoa > Chordata > Amphibia > Anura > Bufonidae > Rhinella > Rhinella marina. The sequence goes on along the minus strand of ONZH01025503.1, from coordinate 58,745 downwards.
AAATTTTTTTTCTTCTTCGACTGCTACCTCAGTCTAACTCGGTCATTCTGTTGTCACCGTCATTCTGCGTCAGGCTAAATTTTTGGATGGTTCACCTGCTACCTCATGTAACTTGGTCACTTGTTGGTGTCACCGCCATGCTGTTTCAGGCTTATGCCTGCGTCGTGGGGTGAGGGATAGGACAGCAGTTCCAGGATGGGCATGGGTGGTGGACCTTCGTTGCACCTAGTTGGGTGCTTCCCTAAGACGTGATGGGCATGTGCCTCGCCCTTCTTGGTCTGGGTGAGTACAATTGCCTTGAGGGTCACCACCAGGCTGTTGCCCGAGAATTTGGCATAATGGTGGGATTAGGCAGCCTCAGATGCATCCATGCATGTTGCCCCTGCTGTTTCCTGTCCATTTCAGTGGTGTTTCCATCATTTTCTGAGGTTTCCAGGTTTTCACCCAGCCTTCCCTAGGCAGAGCCTTGGTCCCCTGCAAAAAATGCTCGAGTCTCCCATTGACTTCAATGGGGTTCGTTACTTGAAACGAGCACCCGAACATCGGGAAAGTTCGTCTCGAATAACGAGCACCCGAGCATTTTAGTACTCGCTCATCTCTATTGATGACCTATCTTCAGGAAAGGTTATCCATATCAGCTGTATGAAGAGCTATATCGGCAGCGGCAGAAAGAGAGACATGTGAGTAGACTGCATGTATTAATGTCATGATGGATTTCTCAAATATTTTAGATACATTTAGAAAAAGGGAGGGGGGGCTGCTGGAACAAGCCATTTTCCTGTTATTATATATGGTATGTATATCACAAATTTGTCTGAAATTAAAGTAACCATTTAGGTTTGGTGAAATAATAAGAGTACCATGTTTACAAGTTACAAAATGATTCATCAAATTATTATTTTTTTAGATAATTCTTATATTACACCATTTAGATACATTCTTGTGATTACACCATTCTTTTTCTTTATTTTCACTAATAATACATCATATTCTCAGAAATTGCCACAGATAGTTTAAGCTAGGGAACAATAGTGGTATTTAGTCACCTGAAAGTCATAGTAATATTGTCTCATTACCAAGATGTTTACTATGTTCTATCAGTAAAAACATTCTAAGGCAACTTGAAATTTTTATAAAGTCTACACTGAACTTATTTTCCTATATCAAATGATTTATTCCACAATTGTACCATAAGTCATGTATATATATATTAGTGCACAAACGTTTTAGGCAAGTGTGTGAAAAACGCTACAAAGTAAGCCTTCGTCAAGGACACGTCCATGAAAAAAAGCTTATGTATTTAATTCGTGAAGATGTCTGTGAAGGATCTGTGGTTTGTCCGTGTGTCCATTTTTACCATCCATGTGTCAACCATAATTGACTGACGTTGTTCAGCTGAAAATTGATTTTCAAAGAATCTCAGTCTTCAATGAAAAATGGATGCACTACAGATGGCATCCATGGCGTGTCCGTGATTTTCACGGACCAATAGTCTTCTATGGGCGTGCCTGTTCCTCATCATGGATGAAAGTAGTGCGTATCTCTGTGATTTTTTTTACTGATCCACGGTCAGTAAAAAAAAATGCTGAAATGTGAAAAGAAACATTTAACTCTTAGACTCCCAGCGCTGTACATGTACGGCGCTGGAGCAATGCGGACACATGGCGCCCGCTCGCACGTGCGGCGGGCGCCATGGCCGGCAAGTCTCTGCTGTTTCTAACAGCAGAGACTTGCGGGTACTTACCGCCATCGGCGGGTTCCTCTTCAGCAATTAGATGCCGTGATCACATGAGATCATGGCATCTAGAAGCGCAAAAACCCGGAAGTGTATGCTTCTGGGTGGTGTACAGACGCCCCATGTGGTCAAATGGGGTGTCTGTACACGATCTGAAAGCACAATCTATTTGCTCATATTTGAGCTTTAAAATAATCACAAAATGTTTTAAAAAAATGTTAAAAAATATATAAAAAATAAAAAATATAAAAGTTTAAATCACCCCCCTTTCCGTATAATTAAAAAATCAATACCTAAATAACAATAAATATAGACATCATGGGTATCACCGTGACCAAAAAAATTCCAATACGGCGAATTGTGTGGCGGAAAAAAGCGTCCAAATGGCGATTCGCTGTTTTTTGTCGCTTTTTTTTCCAAAAAAAAAAAAATAAATAAAAAGTGAACAAAAAGTCATACACACCCCAGAACGGTATCAATAAAAACTTCATATCGCCCCGCAAAAAATGAGCCCCCATACAGCTCCGTACACATAAATACCAAAAAGTTATACGGGTCAAGATATGACAAAAAAAAAGTCCAACTTTATAATTATTTTATCACTATCAAAACGCAGGAAAAACTATACATATTAGGTATCGCTGGATTCGTACTGACCAGTAGAATAAAAGTAACTGGTCAGTTTTAATGAACATTAAATGCTGTAAATAAAAAACCCATAGAACTGTAGCGGAATAGCGTTTTTTTTGCAATTTCACCCGATTTGAAATTTTTTTCCCGCTTCCCACTACACCATATGCAATATTAAATGGTGGCGTTGGAAAGTACAACTTGTCCCGCAAAAAACAAGCCCTTATACACCTATGTGAACAGAAAAATAAAACAGTTATGGCTGTTTGATGGCAGGGAGCGCAAAACAAAAACGCAAAGCCGAAAAAACCTCCGGTACCGAAAGGGTTAAATCAATGGGTATGTGTGCAGTCTGTGGAAAATGCAGACAGCACACGTCAGTGAAAAATGGAAATGTGTACAAAGCCTAAGAATGCTTTCAAAAATTGAAAGTGTAAAAAGGTGTAAATTGTTAATTTTATTTTAAGCAATTGACTAAAAGCAAAATAAATGAACACGAGAATTTTAAATCAAAATGAATATTTTGTGTGACCACCCTTTGCCTTCAAAACAGCATCAATTCTTCTAGGTACACTTGCACATAGTTTTTGAAGGAACTCTGCAGGGAAATTGTACCAAACATCTTGAAGAACTAACCAACAGATCTTCTCTGGATTTAGGCTCTGGATTTAGGCTACTGCAATGTGTTATGATGTGGCCATCATTAGTGCAAAGACAGAAACTGCTTTCATCATGAAACACAATTTTTTGCCTATTATGCCTCCAATGTGCTCTCTGCCTGCATCAGTGCAAGTGCTCTTGACGATGATGAGTAGTCAGTGGCAGAAGAGCTAGTGGAGAGCATGAATGCAGTCCTGCTTTTTAAGCAGATGTTTTCTCATGATCCGGGTGATCACTGCAGGGGTTACTGCAGGACCAATTTGTGGTGCTGTGGCTGTCATTGGAGATAAACTGACAAGCAAAAGGGTAACAAAGTTTTGAACTTTTGACTTTCAGGCTCTATATCTCACCATCCACTATAGCTTCGAATGTGAGATTAGCATAATTTTATAGACAATCATCTTGGCTATCGCACACATAAATTGTACTTGCAACTATTTAGCATATGATTAGTAATGTAGATTCTTGTCATGTAACTGCATTGTTACTATTTTGCTAAATTTTAAGTTTGATTTTGTTATTATTTTGCAAATCCACCTTTGGCTTTCAACACTGCCTGAATCCTTCTGGGCATGGTCTCGATCAGATTCAAGCATGTCGACTGAAATCTGTTCACAGGTCTCTTATACATGTTCCCAATGTTGGTGCATACTGGTGGACTCACTTGGGTATAAATACAGCATTTTCTTCAACTCTACCCACAAGTGTTCAAGGGTATGTTCCCCTCACTGCGCCATGTCTGGTCTCCTTACAACTCTCAACTAACTATAGCTTCTTGCAACCCCCCTCCCCCCCGGTACAAAGCAAGACTAGCCCACTTCTGCCCAAAAAGGGGAGAATGGAATGGTAATTTCCATTCTAACTAAAGGTACTCTGCCATATGCACTGCCACCTGCTGGACAACCAGGCACAGTGCATATAATATTGCATTACAATATTATTAAGGCATAGTATCAGAAGACCTGGGAATAAATGCATAGATGACATTCTCTGCTAGCCATTAGACAGTGGCTAGGTGTAAGAATGTTAGTGCCCCCTCTGGGGTACTACAGAAATGGTGAAAGACGTTGTTGCTGTGAGGGAGCGAAGCTCCTGTGCTGTGCATAATGGCGAGGTTAGTGGTGTACTTGGATAACCTATAATAACACAATAATATAGAAAAGCTTGGATTTGTAGCTCTATCCTATTACATCCCTCTCCATGTAATTTCAGCTGATGCATAGTTGCCAACTGTTCAGATTTTGATGAAACTGTTTCTGATATTCAGAGATACAGTTTCAGCAAATTTGCGCTACCCTGGGTCAAAAATGGGCAGGGCCAACAGACTCCACCTATAAGTGGAGGGTGGGTCAGGGCATTCCTGCATCAGGGCTTAGATGCCGTGATTTTACCAACTTAAAGGGTTATTCTCATTTTAGACAATAGGGGCATATCCAGAATGGAGCCCCCGAACTGAATGAGGGCGCCCTGCGCATGCGCAGCCACCCTCCATTCATTTATATGGGGCCGCCGAAAATAGCCGAGCTCGGCTATTTCTGTCGGCTCCATAGAAATTAATGGGAGCTGTGGCCGCGCTTGCGCGCTGCGCTCCCATTAATTTCTATAAGCGCAGCGGGGAGCTGCACCTGGTGGTGGCCGGACCCCCGGAAACCCGGGGTCCTCCAGGCGCAGCGCTCCCCACTCCGTTCTGGATATAGGTGCGGGTCCCAGCAGTGGAACCCGCACCTATAAGACAATGGGGGCATATCCTAGCGATATGCCCCCATTGTCTAAGATGAGAATACCCCTTTAAACGTTGGTAAGTATGCTGATGCCCTACAATAACAATCTGGTAATGCTGGGAGTTATAGACTACCCCTCTTTTTATAATGTCTACTGACACCGTACTGACACTGTATCAGTCTGGACATGTAATTACTGTTTTGGTGTTTTCTGCAAACAATTATAATTACAATTTTGTGTATTTTTCTTGCTTGGCAATTTTTAAATAAACTTGTAAAAGTTATTTATTTGAGTTCCTCCATATGATTTGCACACAGGCCTAAAAGGCTTGTGTTATGCATACTAGGGTTAATACTTGCAAACATAAGCTGATCCAGAGGAAGGCAAAGCCACTAATTTAATACCACAGACCCATTTCACTGTAAAGTGGAAAAAAATCCTTCCTGATTTCTGTTGGTAAATGTACAGATCCTTGGTTCAGCATTCTGTATTAAAATATTTATGAGTTGTGTTGTATAAAGAAGACATCTAAAGTGTAACATAAAGCTATCCACACTTTTAGCCTTTAGAAAACCCTGTAGGACCATGTTTTACAACTTTATTAATTGAACAGTAAAGTAATGATTAGTGTTATGGTATTCGGCCGAACATGGCGGCGCTCGGGACCACGCGGTGTTCGGCCGAACACACGCGTGTGCTCGAGCGTCAAGCTCGAGTCCCCTCCCCGCACGCTAATTAACATTACTGGCATTACACTGATTGGATGGGCGTGAATGCGTCATCGGGTGCTATATAGGATATGCTAGGATATGCCCCCATTGTCCTATAGGTGCAGGTCCTGCCGCTCGTTTTGACACCTTGCTGACCCCGGGCCAGATCCAGTGTAAATGGTCAGATCTGAAATCGCCCTCAGAGGCAGTATGTATATTTGAGGTAGAACAAGTAACATAGTAACATAGTTTACAAGGCCGAAAAAAGACATCTGTCCATCCAGTTCGGCCTGTTTTCCTATAAGTTGATCCAGAGAAAGGCAAAAAAACCCTGTGAGGTAGAAGCCAGTTTTCCCCACTTTAGGGGAAAAAATTCCTTCCCGACTCCAATCAGGCAATCAGAATTACTCCCTGGATCAACGACCCCTCTCTAGTAACTATAACCTGTAATATTATTACCCTCCAAAAATACATCCAGGCCTCTCTTGAACTCTTTTAGTGAACTTACCATCACCACCTCCTCAGGCAGAGAGTTCCATAGTCTCACTGCTCTTACCGTAAAGAATCCTCTTCTATGTTTGTGTACAAACCTTCTTTCCTCCAGATGCAGAGGATGGCCCCTCGTCACAGTCACAGTCCTGGGGATAAATAGATCGTGGGAGAGATCTCTGTACTGACCTCTGATATATTTATACATAGTTATTAGATCTCCCCTCAGTCGTCTTTTTTCTAAAGTGAAAAAGCCTAATTTTGATAATCTTTCTGGGTACTGTAGTCCACCCATTCCAGTTATTACTTTAGTTGCCCTCCTCTGAACCCTCTCCAGCTCTGCTATGTCTGCCTTGTTCACAGGAGCCCAGAACTGTACACAGTACTCCATGTGTGGTCTGACTAGTGATTTGTAAAGTGGCAGGACTATGTTCTCATGACGGGCATCTATGCCCCTTTTGATGCAACCCATTATCCTATTGGCCTTGGAAGCAGCTGTCTGGCACTGGCTTCTACAGCTTAGTTTGCTGTTCACTAAAATTCCTAGGTCCTTTTCCATGTCAGAGTTACCCAGTGCTTTACCATTTAGTATGTACTGGTGACTTGCATTATTCCTTCCCATATGCATAACTTTACATTTGTCAGTGTTAAACCTCATCTGCCACTTCTCTGCCCAAGCCTCCAGTCTATCCAGATCCATCTGTAGCAGTGTACTGTCCTCTTCTGTGTTAATTACTTTACACAGTTTAGTGTCATCTGCAAAAATTGATATTTTACTGTGCAAGCCTTCTACAAGATCATTAATAAATATATTGAAGAGAATAGGGCCCAATACTGACCCCTGTGGTACCCCACTAGTTACAGTGACCCAATCTGAGTATGTACCATTAATAACCACCCTCTGTTTTCTATCACTGAGCTAGTTACTTACCCACATACAGACATTTTCTCCCAGGCCAAGCATTCTCATCTTATATACTAACGTTTTATGTGGTACAGTGTCAAATGCTTTGGAGAAGTCCAGATATACGACATCCATTGATTCGCTGCGGTCCAGTCTAGAACTTACCTCCTCATAGAAACTGATTAAATTGGTTTGACATGACCGATCCCTCATGAAGCCATGCTGTCTATCCGGCTATGGGCATAGTACAATCATCCACAATACTATAAAGTGAATATGAGGACCCATTACGGTACCTGTAAAGAAATACACACAATGGGCAACATACTTGAAAACGTTGTAAACATTTTAAATATCACCTACCTAGTCTGCTCACGGACACGTTTAAGTCTCTTTTCTTCTTTCTGACGCTTGTCATAGAACTGGAGCAGAGTCCCAAACTCAGTTGCAATTTGTAATCCACATAGGTAAAATTGTAATCCAAATGGGTAAAAAAAATAGCAGCAAAGGTTCCTTAAAAAAACATCTTTCAAGGGGCTTCCCAATAACCTGAAAAGGGGGAAAAAAGGGATGAGGCACACGTCTGCGCAACTTGGTTAAAGCAGCCTCGGGGACCATAGAATTTTGACGAAGGGAGTAGTCCTTCCGCTGCGGAGCGGGAACTCCTGCCGCCTCCGCCGTGTCAGCCAGCGGAGTGAACACCTCAGCGGGCACCTCAACCGACTTCTTAGGCTGCCGGACATATTGAGAGACGTAGATCTCCTCCGGTTCCTTCTCCTCATAGGGGTCAGTGCCCCATACCATGCCTCCCCAGTCAGGACCTCGCTGTGTTGCCATCTTAATTTCCTGAGTTGCCTCGTCTTCCTCGCGCGGTGGAGAAGGGGGCGGGGCTACCAGGGAGGAGTCTGCATCACAAATCAATTGAATTCGTACGCAACAGCGTATAGAGTAACTTATACGTAGCAATAGCGTATAATTGATAGGACAAACTACGTAGCAAATGCGTACAAAGCAGAAGCAAAGCACCTAATATTCGGATTCACTTTGCAGCTAAAAAATCCCAAGATTCGATACGAATCAAAGAATCAATTCGCTCATCTCTAATATATATATATATATAAATATATATATATATATATATATATACTAGCAGAAAGACCCGGCTTCGCCTGGGTATATTTCATCTATTTATTTAATGTTTCTGTGTGTCATTTCAGAGAGAAAGTCAATGCAGCTGACAGAAATTGATTTTTACCTTCATTTCTTCAATCCCTATTGGCTGCGGAGTGGGAGGGGGCGTGGTTTAATGGGACACGGTGGGGGGTTAAGTCCTTCATTTCAGGGTGGCCTGAATTATAGGTTAATGCCATGGTAATTTGAGGAAACACAATGGGTAGCAGTGGAAGAAAACATTGCTTTGCGCGGGTATATTTAATCTATTTCATTTAATGTTTCTGTGTGTCGTTGCAGAGAGAAAGTCATCCCCCCTCCCATCCCTGCAGCTGACAGATGTTGATTTTTACCTTCAATTGTTCAATCTCCATTGGCTGCGGAGTGGGAGGAGTCATGGCCTGACTGAGTCTGGGGCGTGACGTTGCAAGACCTGGGGCGGGGTTTTAAGTCCTTCTTTTGATGGTGGCCAGAATTACAGGTCGATGCCATGGTAATTTATGAGGACACGCCATGGGTAACAGTGGAAGAAAACATTGCTTTGCACGGGTATATTTAATCTATTTCATTTAATGTTTCTGTATGTTGTTGCAGAAAGAAATCCAACTTCCCTCCCACCCCTGCAGCTGACAGAAGTTGATTTTTACCTTCATTTTTTCAATCCCCGTTGGCTGCGGAGTGGGAGGGGGCGTGGCCTGACAGAGTCGGAGCGTGGTTTCCCGAGATCTGGGGCGGGGGTCAGAGTGGCATGAATTACAGGTCGATGACATGGTAATTTATGGGGACCCGCAATGGGTATCAGTGGAAAAAAACATCTTTTATTAGTACTGAATGGTCGTAGTCTAAAATTAGTCAATTTCATCTACGATTTTTGTGTGTCGTTGCAGAGAGAAATTCACCCTCCCACCCCTGCAGCTGATTTTTTTCAATCCCTGTTGCCTGCGGAGTGGGCTTGGCCGTGGCCTGGCAGAGTTGGGGGTGTGGATTATCAAGATGCTTCGAACGGTTGTAGTCTGAAATTAGTTTATTTCATCTAAAATTTTGTGTGTCATTGCAGAGAGAAATTCACCCTCCCACCCCTGCAGCTGACAGAAGTTTATTTTTCCCTTCATTCTTTCAATCCCTGTTGGCTGCGGAGTGGGAGGGGGCATGACCTGACAGAGTTGGGGTTGTGGCTTAGCAAAGCGCTTCGCATAGGTGATTCAATCTATTTCATTTAATGTTTCTGTGTGTCGTTGCAGAATGGCTGCAGAGTGAGAGGGGGCGTGGTCTGACAGAGTTGGGGGCGTGGCTTAGCAAGACGATTCGAACAGTTGTAGTCTATAATTAGTCTATTTTATCTAAAATTTTTGTGTGTCGATGCAGAGAGAAATTCACCCTCCCACCCCTGCAGCAAACAGAAGTTTATTTTTACCTTTATTTTTTCAATCCCCGTTGGCTGCGGAGTGGGAGGGGCGTAACCTGACAGAGTCGGGGGCGTGGATTAGCAAGACGCTTCACATGGGTGTATTTAATCTATTTCATTTACTGTTTCTGTGTGTCGTTGCAGAAAGAAAGTCAACCTCCCACCCATCCCTGCAGCTGACAGAAGTTGATTTTTACCTTTATTTTTTCAATCCCTGTTGGCTGCGGAGTGGGAGGGGGCGTGGACTTACAGAGTCGGGGCGTGGCTTAGCAAAGCGCTTCGCATAGGTGCATTTAATCTATTTCATTTAATGTTTCTGTGTGTCGTTGCAGAATGGCTGCGGAGTGAGAGGGGGCGTGGCCTGACAGAGATGGGGCGTGGCTTAGCAAAAGGCTTCGAACAGTAGTAGTCTATAATTAGTCTATTTCATCTAAAATTTTTGTGTGTCGTTGCAGAGAGAAATTCACCCTCCCACCCTGCAGCAAACAGAAGTTTATTTTTACCTTAATTTTTTCATTTCCCGTTGGCTGCGGAGTGGGAGGGGGCGTGACCTGACAGAGTCGGGGGCGTGGATTAGCAAGACGCTTCGCATGGGTGGATTTAATCTATTTTATTTAATGTTTGTGTGTGTTGTTGCAGAAAGAAAGTCAACCTCCCACCCATCCCTGCAGCTGACAGAAGTTGATTTTTACCTTTATTTTTTCAATCTCTATTGGCTGCGGAGTGAAAGGGGGTGTGGCATGACAGAGTTGGGGGTGTGGCTTAGTGAGACCTGGGGCGGGGGTTTTAAGTACTTCTTTTAGGGTGGCCTGAATTAAAGGTCAATACCATGCTTATTTATGAGCCCACGCAATAGGCAGCAGTGGAGGAAATCATCTTTTATTACTACTGAACTGTAGTAATAGAAAAACACATAAGTTATATTTATGGAAACCGGAATACTAACAGTGTCAGTAAATAGAAATGGATGAGATCCTCAGCTGCTGATAATTACCTGGTTGTTATGGAAACCTGCCCTCCCTGTGTGTGGCTTTGCAGAGAATGGTAGTTGGAGTTTAAAACCAAAGTTCCCAGTTGTAATGTTGGCTAATGGAGATCATATTTTGGGAATATCTCAGGAACGGTATGTCCTAGAGAGATGAGACCTGGTCTAAAACCTTCCCGGACACCTGATGTACCTGTGTGCCGAATTTGGTGAAAATCGGTCCAGTAGTTTGGTCGCGCATAGAGAACAGACAGACAGACAGACAGACAGAAACTCATTTTTATATTATTAAGAGATATATATATATATATATACTGTATATTATGAAGGACTAGCAGAAAGACCTGGCTTCGCCTGGGTATATTTCATCTATTTCATTTAATGTTTCTGTGTGTCGTTGCAGAGAGAAAGTCAATGCAGCTGACAAGAGGTGATTTTTACCTTCATTTTTTCGACCCCTATTGGCTGCGGAGTGGGAGGGGGTGTGGTTTAATGGGACACGAGGGGGGTTTAAGTCCTTCATTTCAGGGTGGCCTGAATTATAGGTTAATGCCATGGTAATTTGAAGAAACACAATGGGTAGCAGTGGAAGAAAACATTGCTTTGCGCGGGTATATTTAATCTATTTCATTTAATGTTTCTGTGTGTCGTTGCAGAGAGAAAGTCATCCTCCCTCCCATCCCCGCAGCTGACAGATGTTGATTTTTACCTTCAATTGTTTAATCTCCATTGGCTGCGGAGTGGGAGGGGTCATGGCCTGACTGAGTCGGGGGCGTGACATTGAAAGACTTAGGGTAGGGTTTTAAGTCCTTCTTTTGATGGTGGCCAGAGTTACAGGTCGATGCCATGGTAATTTATGAGGACACGCCATGGGTAACAGTGGAAGAAAACATTGCTTTGCACGGGTATATTTAATCTATTTCATTTAATGTTTCTGTATGTTGCAGAAAGAAATCCAACCTCCCTCCCGCCCCTGCAGCTGACAGAAGTTGATTTTTACCTTCATTTTTTCAATCCCCGTTGGCTGCGGAGTGGGAGGGGGCGTGGCCTGACAGAGTCGGAGCGTGGTTTCCCGAGATCTGGGGCGGGGGTCAGAGTGGCATGAATTACAGGTCGATGACATGGTAATTTATGGGGACCCGCAATGGGTAGCAGTGGAAAAAAACATCTTTTATTAGTACTGAATGGTCGTAGTCTAAAATTAGTCAATTTCATCTACGATTTTTGTGTGTCATTGCAGAGAGAAATTCACCCTCCCACCCCTGCAGCTGATTTTTTTCAATCCCCGTTGCCTGCGGAGTGGGAGGGGGCATGGCCTGGCAGAGTTGGGGGTGTGGATTATCAAGATGCTTCGAACGGTTGTAGTCTGAAATTAGTCTATTTCATCTAAAATTTTGTGTGTCATTGCAGAGAGAAATTCACCCTCCCACCCCTGCAGCTGACAGAAGTTTATTTTTCCCTTCATTTTTTCAATCCCTGTTGGCTGCGGAGTAGGAGGGGGCGTGACCTGACACAGTTGGGGGCGTGGCTTAACAAAGCGCTTCGCATAGGTGATTTAATCTATTTCATTTAATGTTTCTGTGTGTCGTTGCAGAATGGCTGCAGAGTGAGAGGGGGCGTGGTCTGACAGAGTTGGGGGCGTGACTTAGCAAGACGATTCGAACAGTTGTAGTCTATAATTAGTCTATTTTATCTAAAATTTTTGTGTGTCGTTGCAGAGAGAAATTCACCCTCCCACCCCTGCAGCAAACAGAAGTTTATTTTTACCTCTATTTTTTCAATCCCCATTGGCTGCGGAGTGGGAGGGGGCGTAACCTGACAGAGTCGGGGGCGTGGATTAGCAAGACGCTTCACATGGGTGTATTTAATCTATTTCATTTAATGTTTGTGTGTGTCGTTGCAGAAAGAAAGTCAACCTCCCACCCATCCCTGCAGCTGACAGAAGTTGATTTTTACCTTTATTTTTTCAATCCCTGTTGGCTGCGGAGTGGGAGGGGGCGTGGCCTTACAGAGTCGGGGCGTGGCTTAGCAAAGCGCTTCGCATAGGTGCATTTAATCTATTTCATTTAATGTTTCTGTGTGTCGTTACAGAATGGCTGCGGAGTGAGAGGGGGCGTGGCCTGACAGAGACGGGGCGTGGCTTAGCAAAAGGCTTCGAACGGTTGTAGTCTATAATTAGTCTATTTCATCTAAAATTTTTGTGTGTCGTTGCAGAGAGAAATTCACCCTCCCACCCCTGCAGCAAACAGAAGTTTATTTTTACCTTCATTTTTTCAATTCCCGTTGGCTGCGGAGTGGGAGGGGGCGTGACCTGACAGAGTCGGGGGCGTGGATTAGCAAGACGCTTCGCATGGGTGGATTTAATCTATTTTATTTAATGTTTGTGTGTGTTGTTGCAGAAAGAAAGTCAACCTCCCACCCATCCCTGCAGCTGACAGAAGTTGATTTTTACCTTTATTTTTTCAATCTCTGTTGGCTGCGGAGTGAAAGGGGGTGTGGCCTGACAGAGTTGGGGGTGTGGCTTAGTGAGACCTGGGGCGGGGGTTTTAAGTACTTCTTTTAGGGTGGCCTGAATTAAAGGTCAATACCATGCTTATTTATGAGCCCACGCAATAGGCAGCAGTGGAGGAAAACATCTTTTATTACTACTGAACTGTAGTAATAGAAAAAAACATAAGTTATATTTATGGTAATCGGAATACCTTTAACAGTGTCAGTAAATAGAAATGGATGAGATCCTCAGCTGCTGATAATTACCTGGTTGTTATGGAAACCTGCCCTCCCTGTGTGGCTTTGCAGAGAATGGCAGTTGGAGTTTAAAACCAAAGCTCCCAGTTGTAATGTTGGCTAATGGAGATCATATTTTGGGAATATCTCGGGAACGGTACGTCCTAGAGAGATGAGACCTGGTCTAAAACCTTCCCGGACACCTGATGTACCTGTGTGCCGAATTTGGTGAAAATCGGTCCAGTTGTTTGGTCGCGCATAGAGAACAGACAGACAGACAGACAGAAATTCATTTTTATATTATTAAGAGATATATATATTTATTTATGTTTTTATTTTTTTATTTTTATTTTTTTAAGGGGTTAAAAATTGCGCAAGGTGGCCTGACATTGACGTCACCTGCGCAGCTAGTGCATGGTGTAATACTCTCTGTATACTATATAACTGACATCCTTTGCTATTTTTTCTGCTGTTAATTAAGTCCGCAGTACCTCTTTTGCATCTGCTGTATAACATTTGCTCAAGGAGGCACATATACTGTAGGGATAGGATTTGGCTAGGCAGGGCTAGTTGTTCTGTTCAAAAGACACAAAAGTCCATTGTTATATCTGGCTGCAATTTTTTTTCTTTTGGGGCAAAAAGAATGCAAGTGTGCCTGACGCTAACGCCATGTGCACAGCGTGTGCATTAGAACCTTTCTGTAGTCTATATACCTGACATCTGTTGCTATTTTTTCTACCGTTAATTTAGCAGCTCCTCATTTGCGTCTGCTGTATAACATTTGCGCAAGGAGGGACTTATAGTGTAGGGATAGAATTTGGTTAGGCAGGGCTAGTTGTTCTGTTCAAAAGACACAAAAGTCCATTCTTATATCTGGCTGCAATATATTATTTTTATGGTGGGTTAAAAATTGCCCAAGGTTGCCTGACCTTAACACCACCTTTTCAGCACCTGCTGTCTAACATTTGTGTATCCCAAATAACAGAAATCCGGTCTATTTTTTTTCTGCGGCTATTGAAGGCAACAGTACTAATGTCGTCGTGATTAGCAGCAGAAAAAAACGTAATGAATGTCAGGTATATAGGAGAAACATACATTGTCCTGCACATGTAATGTCACCGTGATTAGCAGCAGAAAGAAACGCAATAAATGTCAGGTACATAGGAGAAACATACATTGTCCTGTACATGTAATGTTGCAGTGATTAGCGGCAGAAAAAAACGCAACAAATGTCAGGTATATAGGAGAAACAAACATTGTACTGCACACGCTGCGCAGGTGGTGTTAGGATAAGGCAAACTTGCACAAATTTTGAACATCAAGAATAACAATATTGCAGCCAGATATAACAAAAGTCCTTAAAAGGACTTTTGGGTCTTTTCAACAGAACAACTAGCCCTGCCTAGCCAAATCCTGTCCCTACACTATCTGTGCCTGATTGCGCAAAAGTTATACATTATATGAAAAACGGTAGAAAAAAATACACTGGATCTCAGGTATTTAGGATACAGAAAGGTTATACTGCATATGCAGCACAGGTATGCAGGTATACCATTTAGTATGTGCAAGGCGATCAGTAAGGGACAGGGAAGTGGGCGTGCTGCTGTACGGTGGGCGCGGTGAAACAGTGTTTGCTGGCAGAGCACAAGAAACAAAGTCATCCAAAACTCCTAGCTTCATGTCTCAGTTTGGAGGGCAGCGCAAGACAGGTTCTTGTTAGGTCAACATGTCAGGAGGAGGACCAGAGTGAGGTTAATTTTTTAGGTTAAAAAATTAGGGATGAGGGCCTGCTGGTGAACCTCTTAAATATTTAAAGGCAAGGGCAGCCTAATAAGCAGTTTGATATGATGGAAGAAGAGGACAAGAAGAGGAAGGGGTTAATGAAAATACAGTGTATTCAATACACCTTAAAAGCCACATTTAAAGTTCCTTTATGTTCAGCCGCTTTCCTCTGGTGGGGTAGCGAAGTCAAGGGCAAACCAGGCCTTGTTAATTTTGATTAGCGTCAGCATTTTCAGTTGACAAGTGGATGCGCTTAGTTATTATACCCCCAGAGGCACTAACCGCTCCGACAAAACGCTGGCGGCAGGGCAGGCCAGCATCTCCAAGGCGTAGAGCGCCAGTTCGTGCCACGTGTCCAGCTTAGACACCCAATAATAATAAGGCAAACTGAGGACGTTGACATTGTCAGCTAGGTACTCCTTTACTATTTTACAAAACTTTTCCCTCCTAGTTGTGACACTAGGCCGCTTATCAGAACCTTTTCCACATGCAGCGCTGTCCGTCTTTATTGTGAGCAGGTTTATTGTGAGTTCCAGCGCATGCTCAGGTCACACAGCAGTCAGTGAGCTGGCAAGTGTAAGTGCTGCTGCAGCGTTGCCAGACCGGCGGAAGCTGTAGGTGACTTTCGGAAATGGGCACCTTCACCAGCAGCTCAGGCAAATTGGTGTAGGTTTTGAGAAACCGCTGAACCATTAAGTTGAAGCAGTTGTTTGGCCTGAGGGAGACTCCTGTTCGTCCTTCCTGTTGGAGGAACAGGTAGACTCATTCCTGTCATTAGTTCCCGGGTCCTATAGGGTCGGTTTGATTTAGGTTCCTGTGTATGAACTCGCCTACATTTGAGGCCTGTTCATACAGGAAGTCAGTCAGGATTAGAGTCAGGGTTTCCTTTAGAAGGTGTCCATCTTCCTTCCTTAGTTTCCAGGCCTACTCTTCTTTCCCTCCTACGCTCTGTGTGTGACACGTGAGCGTGACAGTATGTGTGTGAGCTTGCCGAGCTCCAAAGCCGCTACCAAGTTGCGGCCGTTATCAGACACAACCACGTCTGGTTGTAGGTTGAGTGGCGAGAGCCACAGCTCAGCCTGGTCCCTTATACCCTGCCACAGCACTGTGGCGGTGTGTTGTTTGTCACCTAAGCAAATAAGTTTCAGAACAGCCTGTTGCTGCTTCCCCACTGCTGTGCTAAACTGATTCCAGCTACTGACTGATGGCTGACTGGTGCTGCAAGATGAGAATTCCTAGATGGAAGAGGTGGAGGAGAAGGAGGGGTTGCAGCCACTAATGTAGGTGGTGGCAGAAATCCTGATGGAAGTAGGGCCCGCAATCCTTTGTGTCGGTAGCACCTATGCCATCCCAGGGTACAACTCGCTCCTAGCCTCCACAGCGTTCACCCAGTGTGCCGTCAGGGATATGTAGCGTCCCTGGCCAGAAGCATTTGTCCATGTGTCAGTCGTTAAGTGGACCTTCCCAGTAACTTAATTGGTCAGGGCACGGATTATGTTTCTGGACACAAAATAGTGGCGGCTAGGTACTGAGTAATGAGGGACAGCCTCCGCCATCAGACTGCGAAAAGCCTCAGTGTCTACAAGCAACATTTTCAGCGACAGCAATTTGTAAAGGTGTGCATTTAGTGCTATGGCGTGTGGTTGGGTGGCTGGGTATTTTCACTTTCGCTCAAAGGCCTAGGGTATGGACATCTGTACGCTGCGCTGGGACACAGAAGTGGATGTGCCCGCTGATGGTGCTTGCGAGGGTCCAGGTGCAGGGCGGGAGGCATCTAGGCCTGCATCTTGGCTAGCACATAACACAGGAAAGAGGAGGCAGTGGTGTGACCCGCAGACACCGATTGTGGATCCAGGCATTTGGCCCACCTATTAGGGTGCTTTGCTGCCATGAAGATAATGCTGGTGCTGGTCAGGTTGCTAGTGTTCATGCCCCTGCTCATTTTGGTACGGCATGTTGGGCCAGTGATTTCATCGTCCACCACCTCCTCTTCCACTTCTTCACTTCGGTCCTCCTCCTGACAAGTTGACCTTCAGTGCTGCTGACACTCAAAAACATTTGGGGTGAGAGTCTACTGCTGATCTGCGTGTCTAAAACATTAGGGGCGAGTGCCTGCTGCTGAGCTGACCGTGAAAATTATTCGGGGCAAGTGCCTGCTGCTGATCTGACTGTGTAAAACGTTAGGGGTGATGGCGTGCTGCTACTTGCGCTTTATATACAAGTAAATATATGTTTCCTAACAATATTTCAGTGGTGTTTCCACCATTTTCTGACGTTTCCCTATGAACCAGACACCCTCCCCTCTGCAGTGCAGGGGGTGCCTGGTGTTCTCCCATTGACTTCCATTATACTCGGGTGCTCTGCCGAGCACTCGAGCACCACCTAGTGTTCGGCCAGAGCACCCAAGCACCCGAGCATTGCGGTGCTCGATCATCACTAGTAATGATATTAATTTTGTGACAATATGGATCCTTTAACTATAAGCAGTAAGCTTGCTTTCTCAGTTTGGTTTGTGAGGCAAACACATATAGTATAGGTTATTATATTGACTTTTTACATATTTATTTTCTTAATCAGTGTTATCTTTTTTTGGGTTAAATAAATTGAGATTTTATATTCTTTTTCATAACTGAGATCCAATACCTCAAACTGTGCTGCATGCTTAAGATGTGATCATACCAGCACTTTATAAGAGTAAAATAATACTTTCTTATTGTTATGGCTTTTTAAAATACAGGACAATATTTTGATGGCTTTTGATACAGCAGACTGGCATTCCATTGAATCATTTAGTCACCCAAATCCTTTTTATTAAAGACTCGATGAAATGTATGTGATCCATTCAGGGCGTAAACAACAATTATTGTTTTTTGCTTCAAACATGTATAATCTTGCCCTTGCTGCTTTTAACATATTTCTTAGTAATCAGGGCCACACTACATTTCAGGGATTTTCTGAGAAGTCTTATTGCGATATGGAAATTTGACAGTATTGGCTTGAGATTACATTGACCTGTATAATGTAATTTCCTTCTAGTTTTCTCATGCTTTTCTTGACCAGCGATGGAAATAAGAAAAGGATAAAATCCAACTAACCTTCCTTTACTAAGATTTAGAAAGAAATCAGCAATTATTCATGACTTTTGTTTTTCTCTGGCTAGATGTGTACAGAGGTCCCATTGAAAAAAAAATTGTATAAACAATATTTTTGATGTTGATTGCTATATAAAGTCTTTATAGGGGAGCTAGTGTCCCCTTCCATGTGCACCCCACAATGAGTTATCAACATGGTGCATAACCTGTTGATGAATCTCCATTTCCAACTCACTTCTAAAAAGAAAAATTGAGCATTTTTTTTAAATAAAAAACAGCCTCAATCACATTACCTGACTTCTATGTCAGGAAAAAGAACATACATATGGTGGTTATCCTGAATATCATATTTATCAATATTCCCAATTTAGACAACTGGCATAAATACATTGATAAATCTCCCTATACAGCTATAAATCCTATTAACCCCTCCCCCTTTATATCATACATGATAAAAGTGGCTGGTAGTGTACAATTATTTTGCACTAAGCATACCCTAGTGGTCTAATGGTGGCTAAAAAATACACTGAATATACATCAGGAAGCAGGAGAAGATGTTGCTGGATAGGCCTCCTCTCACCATGTGCTCCATAACAGTGGTATGGCCTGACTTAATCTTGAGTATGCTCATGATTAAGCTTGGTGGAGAAACCTGGGCAAAACATCTGGTGGTCACCGCATAATGTCCACTTGCCATGGTTGTTCTTTGAGATGGAGATTTAGTTAGGCTAGTAGATGGAGAAAACACAAGTACAGTAGTTCAGTTTTTGAAAGTTTTTTGTCTTGCCACATCAGTTATTATTACTCCAGACTGAGCACTCAAAAATTATTTGTATAAAAAACATCCTTGTTCCAGCTGTTTGAGATCTTGTACTAAGCAATGCTTAATATGTAGTCCTAAAACAAGCACAGTCCAGTAAGAATAAGAAACTGTGGACAGTTTTGTTGCTAACTAGTTGCATTGCACCACAGAGATCGTGGGTTTGAAATCAACAAAGTAAAACATCTGAAGTGATCTGGAGGGAGGTGATTGTGAGAGGAGTGTTGGTGGCTATTAATTGTTCTGGACCTTCTAAAATTTCTGTTCTCTTTCCTACAGGTGTTCTCTAATTATAATGTGGTATATGTAGCCCCAGAGATAAAAGTTCTCTGAACTCTAGCCTAGTTTGAAGAAACGTGCACATGTAGGTCTTGCCTGTTTATCTGCTCTTCTCCAACTCCATGATCTGCTGTTCATGCTTTGCCATTATGTATACATAGTGCATTAAGAAATAAGTGTTTTAACATAAAATCCCAATATGTAACTCAGCAACATTAAATTAACCATTTTAGCAATAAATAACCTCTTACTGTAGTCCTATGGATAACTGCACATCTGTGTTTTTCTCTAGGTTCCCCAGTTTTCTATAACACTCTAAAAACATATTGACAGGCTAAATAGGCTCCTATAAACCTGATGATTTTATGCATGCATATGTCAGGGAAATTAGACTGTAAGTTACACTAATGCACTCATGACAGTTACGAGAAAAAAATATAAAGAAAGCAAACATATAGGCTATCACAGGTGTGGAACTTCTGGGCCTGCAGTTCGGGGGGCCTAGGCTTCGCTTGCCTGTACTCTCACAGTAATAATGATTACTGTGTGTGAGGAGCCCAGATGAGGCCAGGTCGCAATGGATGCTTGTCACCCATTGAGGTCCGGGCCTCATTTTCCTGTGCCTCATTTTCCCTGGCTGTGTCTTTCCCAGCAGGAATGATGCAGTGATGTCTTTGCACCTCCTGGGCTGAGCTACTCATAGTTACACATAGTTACTCATAGTTACTGTTTGGTTGCACTAAGAGCACATTCTACTGTGAAATGGAACTAAGCGGGCATGACTACGGTTTGGGGGCACTAAGGGAAATAACTAATGTGTGGGGGCACAAAAGAGGCATAACTACTGTGTAGGAAACTAAGGGGGCATAAGTACTGTATGGGGCGCTATGGGATGTAACCACTGTGTGAGGTACTAATGGCAAATGTCTACTCTATGGGGCATTAACGGTGGCACAACTAGTGTGTGGGCACTAATGGTGAATAATTACTGTGTGAGAGCAAAAGAAAAAGGAAAAAGTCTTGTACCGTGTTAGCCAATAGAAAACTAGTTTAGTGCTCTCATTATGAGAAACAAAATAAGGGTATTGCAGGTTTGATACCTTTAATGGCTAACAAAAATAGAAGTAATGATGTTACATAGCGAGCTTTCGGGACATCACCAGTCCCAGGCGTATTATACAAGAATATATGAAGAAACAGCAATATATATACAATAAGAACAGAGACATGGGGGGGAGATGAATGGACATTTGAAAAACAACTGAATTTCACAGATCTTGATAATGAGTCCTTAATTGAAAGTTTTATGGTCTCTAAATTGATGTTATCACAGAGACCTGGTGCCCCCTCTATGTCTGTAGAAGACTCTCTAGATCTTGTAGTGTGTCATAAATCCTGGGGACAAATTCAGTCCAGTATTCAAAGTGTCAAGCAGTGTTATAAATTTTTATTCCCAAATTCTTCTGGCTCTTTGGGGTTTGAAGTTACCTTTTAATATGAGAACTTTCATGTTTTCTTCATTGTGTCCTAGGCTACAGAAATGTTTAGCCACAGGAAAGTGTAGCTTCCTCTCTTTAATTGTGTGGCGGTGGGACCTCATCCTTGCATTAAGCTTTTGTCCTGTTTCTCCAATGTAGAGGCCCCCAACAGGAGATTTAGTGCAGAGAATCAAATAAACAACATTAGATGTAGAACATGTGAATGTCCCAGGGATCTTATAGTCCTGCTGTGTGGTGGGGATCCGGATCTTATCTGTTGTCATTATATGGGAACAGGTTTTGCATCTTCTTATATAACAGGGATGGGTTCCTTTTTCTCTAGTACATGGCTTTGAACTTGATCTGATCAGAATTTTCCTTAGATTTGGAGGTTGTCAGTAAGCTAGTAAGGGGGGATCTGGGAAGATTGTTTTTAGTTGGTTATCCTTATGTAGGACATGATGTAATGTTTTGGCCGTTTTCATCAGTACCTCTAGTTGTGGGTTGTAGGTCACAACCAGAGGTACGCGCTGGTTCTGTTTCTTTTCATTGTATTGGAGAAGTTGATTTCTGGGGAACTTGGTGGCTCTTGTGATCTGATCTTCAATTGAAGCAGGATGATAACCCTGGTGTAAAAATGTCCTTTTCAGGTGTTGTAAATGCTCATCCCTGTCTGATGGTCTGGAACAGATTTAGTTATATCTGATTGCTTGACTATAGATGATGGATTTTTTAATATGTTTGGGGTGGAAGCTGTCCCACTTGAGGTATGTAGGCTGATCAATAGGTTTTCGATATAGGGATGTCTGTATTGAGCCGTCTTGAAGTTTTATGGTGGTGTCCAGAAAGCTGACTTCTGTGTATGAATAGTTGAGGATCAGGTTTATGGTGGGATGAAATTTGTTGCATTGTTCATGAAGTTTTATCAGTTCATGTTCAGAGTCGGTCCAGATTATTAGGATATCATCAATGAAATGGAAGAAGCCAAGGGTTTTTTGGGGCAGGATACCAAGAAGTCATTTTCCAGTTTTGCCATGAAGAGATTTGCATATTGCAGTGCCATACTGTGTGAGAGCACTAACAGCATTTTACTGTATGGGGGCACTAATCGGCATAATTACTGTGAAGGGGAAATAAGGGAGCATAAGTACTGTGTGGGGTCACTAAGGGCCATAACTACTGAGTGAGTGGGGGGTTGTGTGGTGAGTGTATTTGTTTTACTAGTTGAGGGAGGAGGGAGGGATTGTGGGGAAGTTGCTCTGGGCGTTTATAAATTTGCTATAGGGCCCATACTTTTCTAGTTACGCTCCTGGGCTCCTATAAATAACATATAGCCAATTCAAATAAATATAAGCAAATTAAACCAAAAGGAATGCATTGTATTGTAAGAACCATAAACAAAGTACACAAAGCAAGTCATATTGTCATTATTTTATTGTTGTATGTTTTATTATGAAACGTTTTTCAGTTTGCTCCATGATTTAAAACTTTTACAAATTTATTCCATTTTCTGCTATGTGAATTCACACTGATGTGAGTGACAAATAAATCCTAGCTGTTATTTAAATAATAGAAGTGCAAACATCACCTTATGACAGCCATATTAATTAGAATGACTTAACACTATAGAAGCATTGTATTAGTAAAATAATCCATAATTATAGCAATGCCAAAAGAAAAAAAAAGTAGGCTATTATGTTTCAGACAAATGAAACACTTGTATAAAATGTTATGAGAGGTGTCAGTTCTGTGCATTTCAATCACTTGCACGACTTGTAATTACTATTCTTTATAACCTGTACATAGTTCCATCCTCCAATTAATAGCATGTCATTGTTACTGCAAACTTTTTCAACTCTGTTATATTAAAATGTCTTAAAGTGAGTGGTTTATGTGTTTGATATAATTACTAGAACAAGACGTCCTCATGTTAAGCCTTACTTTATATTCCTACTTTAGCAGCTACAATCTATAATTTCTAATAGCTAAAATGAATTTCTATTTATTATAAATAGAGATGAGTGAAGTTTAGAAAAATTTGATTTGGCCGATTTGCTGAACTTCAACAACAAACTGGATTTGTTCCGAATTAATTTGTCACAAATCACATAAATCAGGTATACCTAGACCACTCTGCCTAATCATATTCATCCCACTTGGTGGCCCAATCTCAATGTGAAGGCTTGGAACTTAGGGAGATTGCAGATAGAATGTATTGCCATGTGTATTATCTTCTAGTGCACCCACATTCATAGTTAATCAGTTCTGTAATAACTGTGCCATCAGTATTACAAGTGTAATTAATTGCTGTTTACATCACCAAGATTAATAGCTAATTTCTTCTGTTAATCAAAAAGAAAAGCATACAGCACCCTTCAGTAAAACAAAAAAAACTTGTGTGCACATCTTCAGTGCAATGGCTCCTTAGTGGAACAAAATAAAGAAATGGAGGCAGAGCTAATAAAGTAGTGGTGAAAAAAAAAAACGTCCTTTTAATGCATGTTGTGGCAGTCCAAACACATGTTTTTTGATCCCTTCTGTTAGCTATAGATTTACTTTGCATCAGTATTACAGGTCAGTGTTAGTGTCAGCTCTAATTTATTGCTGTGGATTTAACTGTGCAGTGCCCCATGATTCAAGTAATGGCCCTATGACTGAGTAGGGAGGGTGGAAGCAGTGGCAGTAACAGTAACAATAGTTGCATTTTCCTTTCAACATCACAAGAATGACTCCTTAAGTACACATATTGAATTATACCAGAATGTAACATTATGGATACGGAACCCACTCTTTCAGTGCAGGTATGTCTGCACTGAACCTTACTGCTCTACCCAGCTTTTCCCAAGTCTGATTGTCCACACACCTCATATTTCCTTCTTCTCATCCCTGGTATGTCTGCACTGAACTTTTAATGTCTCTATTTCCCTGCTGGGTTTGAGTATTTGTTTGACTATCTCAACCCTGTACCTGGTTCTCCTTTATTTTGTCAAATGTAGCCCCCTCCCACTTGATTGAACACTGGGTGGTATAAATCTAAGTCACTAGGTCTTTTAGATCTTTGCCCTTTACTTCCACCTACTATTTTTCTCCTTCTCCTTATTGCTGGTGATATCTCTCTAACTCTAGGCTCCCCTCAGCAAATCCCCACTATCACATCTACCTCTCACAACGTATCTCCTTCTACAAATTTCTGCAATCCCTTAAACCTGAAAACTAGGGATGAGCGAACCGAACCGTAACGAATCTGGTAACTTTGCAAAAACCGAACCGAACCGAACTTTTGAAAAGTTCGTAATGAATCTGGAAAAAAAAAAAACGGTAACGCAAAACTTTACTTTTTTCACAGAATAGACCAGGATACAAGGGATTATTACTCCTATAATCCCTTGTATCCTGGTTTTCTGTGAAAATAAAATGTGTGACGTCACCCCACAGCCCCTGAAGTGCCTGACCGCGCCGACATCTTGTCAGTGCGTCTCAAGACTTCAGAGGGATAGGAGCAGCAGATTAGATAGACAGAGAAAAGATATAGATAGATAGAAAATCAAACAAGTAGAGGAAAAAAAAAGTAGTGAGAGAAAAGAGTCAGGACAGGTAGCATTCCTGTTCCGTGACCGTACACGCTACACATTGCTGCTCAGCTGGGTGCCGTCAACCCCGTTTAGCCGCAACAAAAAAAGTTAAAAAAAAACTCAAAAAAAAGTTATAAACAAAGTTTAAAAAAAAAAGTTATAAAAAAGTTAAAAGAAAAAAAAAGTTAAAAAAAGAAGTGCAACAGCAGGCGGTAAGGGCAGGAGAAGTGGCAGCACCAGGCCTGGTGGCAGCCGAGGTAACAGGCGTGGCAGCAGGGTGCAGCTACCCCTGATATCCACTGGTCAAGTAAGAACCACACAGCCAGCGGTTCTAGATTGGCTTACCCAATCCTCCAGTTCCACCGCCCAAAGCTCCCAAACGAGGAGTCAAGCATCCGCTGGATCATCCGACACCACCCTTACATGGGACGGTCAGCGAGAGTCCTCTGCGCCTTCCTCTGTTATTCGAATGCCACTCACCTTTGGGGCACCTTCTGCCAGGGAACTGTTGTCAAACCTTGATCTGCCCTTGGAGTCTCTACCACTTTTTAGTGATGAGGAGGAGGAGGAGGAGAAGTAGTCCACCAAAGTCAGCGGGTGGAACGTAGTGAGACTCCAGAGGAGGTGTTGGCTGTAAGTAGGGATGAGCGAACCGAACCGTAACGAACCAGATTCGTTACGAACTTTACCGAACGTTCGGTTCGTCCCCGAACCGAACTTTCGTCAAGTTCGTATGAATCAGGTTCGTAAATAAAGTTTACTTTTTCCACAGAATAGACCAGGATACAAGGGATTATTTATTACTCCTACAATCCCTTGTATCCTGGTGTGACCCTCGTGTCAAACCACCCTTTTGGGAGGAGAATGGCCGAGATGGGTTATTATTTTCGTTCGTCCGAACGTTCGTTCGGACGAGCGAACAGAACCGTAACGAACCAGATTCGTTTAAGAACTTTTAAGACGAATCTGGTTAAAATAAAAACGGCACATCAAAACTGTACCGTTTTCACAGAATAGACCAGGATACAAGGGATTATTTATTACTCCTACAATCCCTTGTATCCTGGTGTGACCCTCGTGTCAAACCACCCTTTTGGGAGGAGAATGGCCGAGATGGGTTATTATTTTCGTTCATCCGAACGTTCGTTCGGACGAGCGAACAGAACCGTAACGAACCAGATTCGTTTAAGAACTTTTAAGACGAATCTGGTTAAAATAAAAACGGCACATCAAAACTGTACCGTTTTCACAGAATAGACCAGGATACAAGGGATTATTTATTACTTCTACAATCCCTTGTATCCTGGTGTGACCCTCGTGTCAAACCACCCTTTTGGGAGGAGAATGGCCGAGATGGGTTATTATTTTCGTTCGTCCGAACGTTCGTTCGGACGAGCGAACAGAACCGTAACGAACCAGATTCGTTTAAGAACTTTTAAGACGAATCTGGTTAAAATAAAAACGGCACATCAAATGCGTACATATTCAGTTAAGTAGCGTACCTTTGACAACGCTAGACTGTATGTTCGTTATTTGTGCGGGAATGTTCGCATTAGCGTACGTATTAGTGTAGATTCTCAAATATGCGTATATTCGTTCGTATAAGGTTCGTTTTAGGTTCGGTTCGTACGAATCCGAACTTCAAGAAAGTTCGCCGAAGCGAACCGAACCGAACTTTTCAAAAGTTCGCTCATCCCTAGCTGTAAGCAGTCAACAGAGCCAGGGAGGGGCATCCAGTGCGACACCTGATATTCTGTCCCAGCCACCGGAGGAAAGTAGCAGTGGTGCCGAGTTTGACGATGATGTCGCTGATCGGACATGGCGCCCTCAAGTAGCTTCATCCTCATCATCAGGGGAGGAAATAGAGGTGCCACCGACGCAGCAACATCCCACTGTTGCAAGGAACCGAGGCACAAGAGGGAGGGGTAGAAGCCAAGCTACCAGGCAGAGATCACCCTCTCAAAGCCTTGGTCCTGAGAGGGCACCCTCAGGCAGCAGTGGCAGTCAACAGCCAGCAAGACCCCCCGTGGCTGTCAGCAAACCACGGTCCTCAGTCGTCTGGCAGTTCTTCCGCCTGGGGAAAGGTAAGCACATCGCTTTGTGCCTGCTGTGCAATGAGAGGGTCAGTCGTGGCATGGGTGATAATCTCGGGACAACATCCATGCGAAAGCACATGGAAAGGCAACACCAACAGGCCTGGAAGAACCGTGACCCCAATACCACCTCCTGTCAGGATGCACCATACACTGCAGATCCCATCATGCAGCATCCTCTCAGTGGAACTCAGGGCTCGTCAGCCTCAGGTGCCAGCACCAACACAGTGTCACTGCCATCTACACCGCTAATGAGGCAGCAATCCCTGACTGAGTCCATGGGCAGACGTCAGGTGTATTCCAGCAGCCATCCCATGGCCCAGAAACTGACCGGACACCTGGTTAAGCTGCTGGTGCTTCAGTCCCTGCCCTTCAACCTCGTGGACTCCCAGACTTTCAGGGATTTCATGGCGTGTGCGCACCCCAGATGGCGAGTCCCTAGCCGCCACTACATCTCTGGCAAAGCTGTCCCATCACTGCACAGTTATGTGCAGAAAAGGGTGGGCGACTCATTGGGACTCTCGGTGTCCAAGACTGTGCACCTGAGTGCTGATCCTGTCTGGTCCTCAAATTATGGCCAAGGGCAGTACATGTCTGTTACTGCCCATTGGGTCAACATCCTCCCAGAAGACCATCAGGAAGTTGGCCCATTCTTGCCACTGTCACCTCCACGGTGCTTTAGGGGGCCAGCAGCGGGAATCAGAAGTTCTGCCTCCACTACCTTGCAACCATCCGCCGCTTTGACAGCAGTCCAACCTACCCCCGTGTCTTACCACCGATGTCAGGCCCAGCACTCTCAGGCTGTCCTCCTCCTTCTGTGAGCCTGGGTGAACGGAGCCACAGTGGGCTGGAGCTCCTTTGGACCATCAGGGAGGAGATCAATCAATGGCTGACCCCACGTCAACTAACGGTGGGAAGTGTGGTATCAGACAATGGGAGGAACATTGTTTCTGCAGTGCAGCAGGGAGGGCTGAGTCATACACCTTGTATGGCACATGTGATAAACCTCATAGTGCACAGGTTTCTTAGATCATTTCCTGTACTACAAGACCTTCTGAGGATGTCACGCAGAGTGTGCAAACACTTCAGCCACTCCTACACTGCAAGGAACACCCTGCTCAGGATCCAGAGACAGCGCAGTCTGCCCCAATATCGGCTAATCTGCGATGTGCCAACACGCTTGAATTCTGCCCTCCATATGCTGGACCGCCTGTACGAGCAAAGGTCAGCCGTTACAGACTACCTCATGGGCCAATCAGGCAGCTTCACGCCACACTGCGACTTCCAAGTCACACACTGGCAGATGATGCGTGAAGTCTGCCAATTGTTGATCCCTTTTGAGGACGCGACTTTGTTTGTGAGCAGGCAGGACTATGGGATCAACGACATCATCCCACTCGTCCATGTTCTGGAAAGTGCGCTGAAAAGCATCATCAGCAAGGATTCCCAGGCCACCACTCCAAGGCTGAACATCGCCTTGAGCCCAGATATGGATGAAGTACAGATGGAGGGTGAGGAGGAGGAGGAAGATGTCTACGCCCAGCCATTCCACACACCGCCACCTGGCTTCTCTGCCTCTCAATCACAGGAGGAGATGGAGGATGAGGTGGTAGAGGAAGCGGAGGAAAACCCCAGCAGACCCTGGAACTATACCAAGGACAGTGGAGAGGAGAGGCGCTCATTGTCCTTTGTGCAGATGGGAAGGTGCCTGTGGAAGTGTCTGAGGAGTGACAGCCGGATTGTGGACATCCGCCAGAGGGACCAATACTGGCTGGCCACCCTGGTGGACCCTCGCTTTCGCCGCAAAATGGCTGAATTTTTTCCGCCATCAGAGAGGGAGGCAAAACTGGGGTACTACCGGGACCTACTCACCAGACAGCTGGTCTCTACTTACCAGCGAGACCAGCCAGGTTCCCAGACAACATCCGCTCGGGGGGAACCAGCGCGCTCCACTACCACCACCACTAGTGGAGGCGTGAGAAGTCGCTACAGCCTCCAAATGCTGATGAGGGATTTCATGCAGCCAGCTGCTGAAGAGGGGACACAACACCGGACTCATGGCGTGGACCAGCATGAGCTCACCCACCAGGTCACTGCCTACCTGGATTGTACCCTGCCCCAAAGTGTCACCGACCCCGTGCAGTACTGGGCAGAGAAACTGGACATTTGGCCTCAACTGGCAGAGTTTTATTTGGCTCTGCTGTCCTGCCCAGCCAGTAGTGTCGCGTCAGAGAGGGTGTTCAGTGTGGCGGGTAACATCGTAACACCGCAAAGAACGAGGCTCTCTTGCCACAGTGTTGAGATGCTGACTTTTATAAAGATGAATTGTGCCTGGATTACATCGGATTATACCACCCCCCTGCCTGATGTGAATGACTAAGTCATCAGTCACCCGTCTTGCATGGCAATCCGTGTGTCCAAGAAAATGACCTTAAGATAACAAATATGTGCCCAACGTAAAAATCCATAATTTAACTTATTAAGTAATGTTCCCCCCTTAGACCCCAAATTAAAAAAAAAATCACCTTAAAAATTCCCTACTTAATATGGATACATTTAAATAAACAGAACCCCATCTCCAAATTTAATGCCCATGGTGTGTTGGCCATTTAACATCTCCACACCAGCTTAATGCCTCACACCGGTGCACTGTCCAACCCATACCCCAAGAACAGTACCATCCCTAAAATAATCCCCACGACTATGCTTCACAAAGTGGGGATTTCACCTTTTGTAAACTATAGCCGTGGGGTTCTATCCCTGGCACCCGTGCCAAGGAAAACTACTCACCGTTTAGTGAGCGGGTACTAACTGTTCTTGAGGTATTTTGTTGATATCATGAGAGTAGTAAAATCTCGCACCGCAAATCCCGATCGGGTTTTTCTCTGTGCGAATGATTTCATGCCTCTCATGCAGTCATGCGTGGAATAAGGCTGTCTATGGGGTATATATCACGGAGGCTGCTGTCCTTCAACTGTGATATAAAAAACCTCCACAGTTAGTTACAGCAACAAACAGTTGCTTAAAGGCAGGTTAACTTGCCTTATTTACGGGTGCCTTTACAACGGGATGCTTTTTTGGGGTTCTCTGCTGCCTAAAATCCACAGCGCATCGTTGGCTGTTTTTATGCCACCTTCAGTACTATGGGGCTGGACGCAAATACCCAGTTCAGCGAAGAACTGCGTATGTCCAGACGGCACCATAGTACTGAACGCCGTTTGGTGAACGGTATAAAAATGCCCTGTGGATTTTACTCAGCAGCCCCGCAGCCCCATGTGAAGGTACCCATAGGGTGAGGTTTTTTGGGAGTGACCAAAGAGAGGGCGGGAAGGTCACTCCCATACCCCATCAGGGGTTTTTACCCTACCCACTTTAAAAGATAAGTCCAAGCAATTAATAACTTTTTGTGCCCTTACTTGAACCAGAAACTTATAAATTGCCCGGACTTATGCTTTAAAGGAAACCTGTTATCTCCGAAACACCCCCTGAACTAGAGTAAGCGTTGTATAGTGTAAGTGATGCTGAATCCGAATATGTAAGTTTTATCTTCAGACTCACTTCCATTCCGACGCTGTGCTCCCACAAACCTGCAGTAAAATGCACTCAGTGGACTCCGGTGCTCACTCACATAATGGAGAGGGCTCAAAGAAGAGCCCACTGAGTGCATTTTACTGCAGGTTTGTGTGAGCACAGCGTCAGAATGGAAGGGAGTATGAAGATAAAGCTTACATATTCGGATTCAGCATGACTTACACTATACAACGCTTACTCTAGTTCAGTGGGGGGTTCCGAGATGACAGGTTCCCTTTAAGCCAGCTGGTGACAGCACTAAAAAAACACAAAAGCATACATCCATTGGGTTGGGCGCTGCACTCGGTTAGGACATCAAACTGGTGTAACAAAGATATATATATATATGTCTCGCCAACAGCCATAGGCCCAAATTCAACAGGTTTGACACCAGAGTAATTGCGTCAATTTGTAAAGTTTGTATCCTACTAGACTAGCTGTAATGTTACAGGGTTTTTTTAAAGGTTGACTGTCCTGTGCTGAACTCTACATCAACATTTTGTTATGTATAAAAACTAATTTTTACAAGCGTGGATATTCTTAGCTTCCAACTTCAGTTCACTGTACTAGGCCCTTCTGGGTCCGAAAGAATACTGCTCCTACTAATGCCCCCACCATCAATTGTCTCTTTGGAAACATACTGGGTGCAATCAAGAGCTGCTGAAGCTGCCTCCTCAATTTGTCTCTTCTCAACTATACTGGACTGGGTGCTATCAAGTGCTGCCGCCTACTCCTCCATCAATTGTCTCTTCTCAACTATACTGGACTGGGTGCTATACAAGTGCTGCCACCTCCTCGTACGTCAATTGTCTCTTCTCAACTATACTGGACTTGGTGCTATACAAGTGCTGCCGCCTCCTCCTCCGTCAATTGTCTCTTCTCAACTATACTGGACTTGGTGCTATACAAGTGCTGCCGCCTCCTCCTCCTCCGTCATTGTCTCTCTCAACTATACTGGACTTGGTGCTATACAAGTGCTGCCGCCTCCTCCTCTCCGTCAATTGTCTCTTCTCAACTATACTGGACTTGGTGCTATACAAGTGCTGCCTCCTCCTCCTCCGTCAATTGTCTCTCTTCTCTCTATACTGGATCAATGCTTTCAAGGCTGCCTCCTCCTCCTGTCGTCAATTGTCTCTAAACTATACTGGACTTGGGTGCTATACAAGTGCTGCCTGCCTCCTCCTCCTCCCGTCAATTGTCTCTTCTCAACTATACTGGACTTGGTGCTATACAAGTGCTGCCGCCTCCTCCTCCTCCGTCAATTGTCTCTTCTCAACTATACTGGACTGGGTGCTATACAAAGTGCTGCCGCCTCCTGTTTCTCCGTCAATTGTCTCTTTTCAACTATACTGGACTGGGTGCTATAAGTGCTGGCCTCCTCCTCCCTCCGTCTGTCTCTCTCTCAACTATACTGGACTGGGTGCTATACAAGTGCTGCCGCCTCCTCCTCCTCCGTCAATTGTCTCTTCTCAACTATACTGGACTGGGTGCTATACAAGTGCTGCCGCCTCCTGTTTCTCCGTCAATTGTCTCTTCTCAACTATACTGGACTGGGTGCTATACAAGTGCTGGAGTACGCCTGTCTGTCTTCTGACCTGTGATGTCACTGAGACCGCATCGACTTCAACGTAGCCTATTCTTGGGCTGGTGCCACGATCTACCATGTGTTTTTGGTGCTCTGGCATGACATGGACTGCTCCAGCGGACATCTTCAATGCTGTCAAATGTTGTCGACCTGGCTTGTAATAGCAACTGCAACTAAACGAAACTATACCCTATCAGACTCCCACTATTGTAGCTGCAATTATTCAGCCGTTACAGCAAGGTTCACAAAAGTTCGCCGAACCGAACCGAACTTTTCAAAAGTTCGCTCATCCCTACTGAAAACCATTCTACTGATCCCTGCTCCCTTTATCCCTCTTGCATTAGCATTATGGAACACTCGCTCTGTCTGAAACAAACCTTCCTACTTTTATGACCTCTTCATCTCTCACAAACTTTTCTTTCTGGGTCTAACAGAATAATGGCTGATACCCTCTGACATTACCTCCCCTGCTGCACTCTCTTATAGCTGATTTCATTTCACTCACAACGCCAGCCCCGGCAGCAAACATGTTGGAGAGTTGGTCTTTTCATATCAGACAAAACTGCTCCTACAGCCCAACTACACTGTCACCCTCCATTATGCTCTCTTCATTTGAAGTACACTCTGTTCACATCTAATCTCCCTCCAACCTCCATGTAGCTGTCATTTACCACACTCAGGCCCAGCCACCATCTTTTTTGACCACTTCAAAACCTGGCTCATACAATTTCTTTCTGCTAACATCCCCACTATCATCATGGGTAACTTCAACATCCCCATTGACACTGCCACTCAGCCAACTCAAAGCATTTAGCACTGTCTTCCTCCTTCAGCCTCTCGTAGTGGTCCTCCACTACCACAGAGGCGGTCACATGCTGTATCTTATTGTTACCTGGCTCTGCTCCCTATCTAACCTTTTTAACTCACCACTCCCTCTATCCCATCACAACCTACTCTCTTCTGCCACTCTCTACCATATGTTCCCTCCAAGACACAGATGCTGCCACTAGTGAAGATCGAGCACCCCGATGTTCGGGTCCTCGGGTGGTCTGGCCGAACATTAGGCAAAGTCAATGGGAGAAGACCAGGCACCCCTTGCTCGGATGAGGGGAGGGTGTCTGGTCCATACGGAAACGTCAGAAAGTGGTGGAAACACCACAGAATTGGTTAGGGAAAAGCATGGGGAGGATATCTGGATGCATCTTGGACACCAAAGTCACTGCTATTAACGATGATGGCTGACTATGACGCCACTTTTATGGAATGACAAAAATACGCCCCCCAAAACCCAAGATAACATCGATTTTACAGGAAATATTGTTACAACCCTAATAATACGCAATCCACACAACATTGCATGAAATAGAAACACTTTATAAAGAAACACTTTATATAGAAACAGACAACCATATTGATGTAAAAATGACACAGAGATGATGGTATAGAGCAAAAAGCAAGAATATAAATGGGGGCGCCACTATGCAGGAGAAAAAACCAACATACGTTGCAAGAAAGACAGATGCAAAGCTGAAGGACTAATATACCATGTCTCATAAAAAATAAAGTAGCCCGAAAATACAAATAAGAGGGCCCTCAAAATCCTATGCAAACACCCTGCATAAAAATGCTAAGGGGTTGCAATAGAAAAGAAAGAGACACAAAAAAAAAAAAAAAAAAAAAAAAAAAAAAGGCTTATACTTTATTCCCCTGGAAGAAGCCTTTGTGACGAAACGGCGTTGGGAGGTGGGCGCCGCTGCGTTGGATTGAAAACCACTTTTCTGCCTTGTGTCTCTTTCTTTTCTATTGCAACCCCTTAGCATTTTTATGCAGGGTGTTTGCATAGGATTTTGAGGGCCCTCTTATTTGTATTTTTGGGCTACTTTATTTTTTATGAGACATGGTATATTAGTCCTTCAGCTTTGCATCTGTCTTTCTTGCAACGTATGTTGGTTTTTTCTCCTGCATAGTGGCGCCCCCATTTATATTCTTGCTTTTTGCTCTATACCATCATCTCTGTGTCATTTTTACATCAATATGGTTGTCTGTTTTTAATCAATAAAGTGTTTCTATTTCATGCAATGTTGTGTGGATTGCGTATTATTAGGGTTGTTGTATTTGCACACTACAGACAGCAGTTACTGAGCTGTGCTTTATAGGTGTATAGGAAATATTGTTAGGAAACATAGATTTACTTGTACGTGTACAGCGCAAGTGCTGCCAAAAACTACCAACCGGTTTCTAATCTCCCTGTCATCTCTAAACTCCTTGAACATCTTGTCTACTCTCGCTTAATAAGCTGTCTCTCTGCAAACTCTCTTCTTGACCCCTTACAATCTGCCTTTCGCCCTCTTCACTCTACAGAAACTGCCCTTACTAAAGTGTCTAACGATCTCCTAACAGCAAAAAGAAATGGGGATTATTCTCTACTGATTCTTCTGGATCTCTCTGCAGCATTTGACACAGTAGACCATAAACTCCTCCTCACCATGCTCCACTCAATTGGTCTTAAAGACACTGCTCTCTCTTGGTTCTCTTCCTATCTCTCTGGCCGCTCCTTTAATGTATCCTTCGCTGGCTCTTCTTCTCCTCTCCCTCTTGATGTTGGCATTCCTCAGGGCTCAGTACTAGGTCCTCTACTCTTCTCCCTCTATACAGCCCCCATTGGACAGACTATCAGTAGATTCGGCTTTCAGTACCATCTCTATGCTGATGACACCCAACTATATACTTTATCCCTCGAAATCACCCCTGCTTTACTCCAAAACACCAGTAATTGTCTGGCAGCTGTCTCTAACATCATGTCCTCTCTGTATCTAAAACTAAACCTCTCCAAAACTGAACTTCTTGTCTTTCCCCCATCTACTAACCCACCTAATCTTGATATTTCAATCTTGGTCTGTGGTACTATCATAACTCGGTGCAACGTGCCCGCTGTCTCGGGGCCACATTTGACTCTGATCTTTCCTTTGTTCCCCATGTTCAATCACTTACACGCTCTTGTCGTCTGCACCTCAAGAACATTGCCAGAATCCGCCCTTTTCTTACGGTGGAAACGGCAAGAACTCTTGTTGTTGCCTTGATTCACTCTCGTCTTGACTACTGCAATGCATTACTAATCTGTCTCCCTCTCTCTAAACTCTCCCCCCTTCAATCTGTCCTAAATGCTGCAGCCAGGCTCATCTATCTGTCCTCCCGTTATAGTGATGCTACTATTCTATGCCAGTCACTTCACTGGTTGCCCATCCACCACAGAATACAGTTCAAACTTCTCACCCTCACCCACAAAGCTCTCCACAGTGCTGCCCCTCCATACATCTCTTCCCTCATCTCCGTCTACCACCCTACTCGTGCTCTCCGTTCTGTTAGCGACCTAAGATTAACATCCTCCATAATTCGTACCTCTCACTCCCATCTTCAAGACTTTTCTCGAGCTGCACCTACACTCTGGAATGCTCTGCCCCTGAATATTAGGTTAATGCACAACTTCCCTACCTTCAAACGTGCCCTAAAAAACACATCTTTTCAGGCAGGCTTATCAAGCTTCCTAAAATGACCTTTCCCCAACTAAAATGCTCCCCCACCAACTCCTCTGGCCTGAACTCGATCCTCTAATAGTCCCAAATCCGAAGCAGATCGGCCGGCACCACACCTTTCTCTACAATTACGGCTCGAATCCTACTTATCACAATCAACCACCTTATGTGTCACCCCCTATTCCTCATAGATTGTAAGCTCTTGCGAGCAGGGCCCTCATTCCTAGTGTTTCAGTTGTATATTAGCTAGTCATTTTTGTATTGTACAAGAACCCTATGATTTTGTAAAGCGCTGTGGAATATGGTGGCGCTATATAAATAAATATTATTATTATTATTATTATTATTATTATTATAAAGTAGGGCATCAGACACACCCGTGAATAATTATCATTGATGGCCTGCTGCTGACACTCAGAAACAATAGGGTTGACATTCTGCTGATGCGCAGACCGTCCCAAAAATGTAAGAGTGACACTCTGCTGCCGAGCTGACGGTCCAAAAAATTTAATGGACACATGCTGCTGTCACCGCACCGCTCAGAGTCGCCGACGACCGTTTCTTTTTTCGCTATCCGCCGCGGGAGGCCGGGGCCCCCCCAGCAGCATGTGCCGCGTCGGCCGTTCCACTCTCGCTCTCCGCGGTAATTCCATGTCCTATTGCGTTTATCTAAGTTGCTGCACTTAAAAAGCTTGAAGTTTGATCTTAGGATCGAGTTGGCTGTCTGCAGGGAGGTGAGCTACCACCTGTTGGAGCCCCTGCCTCTCGGCGCCACCCCGATTCTGTTTGTTCTGTGTTCTGGGGGCCGGAATCGTTTACTTAAAAAATTTGAGTGTTCAAACCAAGCTGGGTGGACTAAATACTTGAGCTGTCAATAATGGAATCGGACTCCATGCTGCTGCCACCATACTTTATCAAACTGTCCCAAATTTAAGTTTGACACTCTGCTGCCGAACTGACCGTAAAAAAAAAATTTAAGGGACACATGCTGCTGCCACCGCACTTTATCAAACTATTCCAAATTTAAGGGTGGCAAGTAGAGTTGATCGAACGTGCTCGTAATGAGCACTGTAGTGCTTGGATACCCTGCGCTCGCATGCCCGCAGGCATCCGGATCCGTCCTCACCTGACTGTAAGTCAATAGGGGCGGATCCGTTTGGACACACGAGCAGACCGTTAAAAATTTTCAAGTGTGACACGCAAATGTCGAGCTGACCGTCCAAAAGATTGATATTCTTCATGTGACATTCCGCTGCAGAGCAGACTGTTAAAAATTTGCAAGTATGACACGCTAATGTCGAGCTGACCGTCCAAATGAATGATATTCTTGATGTGACATTCCGCTGCATAGCAGACCGTTAAAAATTTTCTATTGTGACACGCTAATCCTGAGCTGACCGTCCAAAAGAATTATTTTCTTGATGTGACATTCCGCTGCATAGCAGACTGTTAAAAATGTTCTAGTGTGACACGCTAATGCCGAGCTGACCGTCCAAAAGAATGATTTTCTTGATGTGACATTCCGCTGCATAGCAGAACGTTAATTTTTTTTTTTTAGTGTGACACGCTAATGCCGAGAGGATCGCCCAAAAAATGATATTCTTGATGTGACATTCTGCTGCATAGCAGACCGTTAAAAACATTTAAGTGTGGCACGCTAATGCCAAGCTGACCGTCGAAAACATTATATTCTTCATGTGACATTCTGCAGAAGAGCAGACCGTTAAAAACATTTAAGTGTGACACGCTAATGTCAAGGTGACATTATGGTTGAGTGCCTGCTGATGAGCTGACAGGCCCAAAAATTATGTTGTAGGCCCAGCTGGTGAGCTGAGTGGCTAACAAATTCAGGTGTAGGCCCAGCTGGTGGACTTCGAGGGCAGCCTAATAAGCTGTTTCATATGATGGAGGAAGAGGAGGAAGAGGACGAGAAGAGAAAGGGGTGCATGATAATACAGTGTATTCAATACACCCTAAAAGCCTGATTTAAGTTTCCTTCATGTTAAGCCACTTTTCTCTGGTGGAGTACAGAAGTCAGTGGCAATCCAGGCCTTGTTCATTTTGATAAGAGTCAACCTGTCAGCATTGTCAGTTGACAGGCGAATGCGTTTATCAGTAATTATGCCCCCAGCGGCACTAAATACCCGCTCAGATAAAACGCTGGCGGCAAGGCAGGCAAGCACCTCCAAGGTGTAGAGCGCCAGTTCGTGCCACGTGTCCAGCTCTGACACCCAATAATTATACGGCACAGAGGGATCGCTGAGGACGTTGACACGGTCAGCTACGTACTCCTTTACCATCTTCTAAAACTTTTCCCTCCTTGTCACACTAGGCCACTCATCAGGGTGAGGCTGCTGGCGAGGTGTCATAAAACTGTCCCATGCCTTGAAGAGTGTCGTCTTGCCTTTGCTGGAACTGCTGTGTGTTCCCCTCGTCTCCCCTCCTCGGGTGGCCAAGGAACTACGTACTCTGCCGCCAGTGTTGTCAGATGGAAATTTGTGGAGCAATTTTTCGTCAAGGGCCTTCTGGTATTGCAACATTTTACTTGTCCTCTCCACCACAGGAATGAGAGATGGGAAGTTCTTTTTGTAGCGGGGGTCGAGAAGGGTTAACAACCAGTAATCCGTGTTGCCTAATATGCATATAACGCGTGAAGTCAGCTAGCATGAAGTCATGTGTGCCAGAGTCCCAACAGACAAGGCGTCGCTCTCCCCACCAGGAGCATCACTCTCAATATCCTCCTCGTCCTCTTCCACCTCTTCAGCCCATCCACGCCGAAGAGAAGGTGTAAACGTGGTATGCCTACCCTGTGTAGCGGTGGCAACTGTCTCCTCCTCCTTCTCCTCCAATTGGCGCTGAGAAGACAAATTGAGGGTGGTCTGGCTATCACCCTGTGTAGGGTCTTCAACAATTTCCACCTCTTCCACACGCAAAGCATCGGCCTTTATTGTGAGCAGCGAGCTTTTTAGTAGACACAGAAG
Source organism: Rhinella marina (assembly GCA_900303285.1). Lineage (NCBI taxonomy): Eukaryota > Metazoa > Chordata > Amphibia > Anura > Bufonidae > Rhinella > Rhinella marina. The sequence continues at coordinate 20,823 of ONZH01025503.1, read as the reverse complement.
TGGGATGGTTACGCTGATAATGGCATTATCGCCGCTCACCATCTGTGTAGATTTATCAAAGTTGTGTAACACCTCACAGAGGTCAGACATCAATGCCCACTCGTCGCTTGTGAAGAGCCTAAGCTGACTAGAAAGGTGCCAACCGTGGTGCAGCTGGTATTCTACTACTACTGTTCTCTGCTGCTCACAAAGCCTGCTCAACATGTGTAAGGTGGAATTCCATTGCGTGCTCAGGTCGCACAGCAGTCGGTGAGCCGGCAACCGCTGCTGCAGCATTGCCAGGCCGGCTGAAGCTGTCGGTGACTTGCGGAAATGGGTGCACAGGTGACGCACCTTCACCAGAAGCTGAGACAAATTGGGGTAGGTTTTCAGAAACCGCTGAATCACTAAGTTGAATACATGTGCCAGGCATGGTATGTGTGGGAGGTTGGCCAGCTCCAAAGCCGCTACCTAGTTGAGACCATTATACGGATAAGACCATGCCTGGCTGTAGGTTGACTGGCGAGAGCCATAGCTCAGCCTGTTCCCTTATGCCATGCCACAGCTCTGCGGCGGTGTGCTGTTTGTCACCCAGGCAAATAAACTTCAGCACAGCCTGTTGCTGCTTACCGACTGCTGTGCTACACTGCTTTCAGCTACTGACAGAAGTCTGAGTGGTGCTGCTAGGCAATTCTGTATGGTAAGAAGTGGAGGAGGAGGTAGAGCAAGAGAAGGAGGGGTTGCAGCCGCTACTATAGGTGGCAGTGGAAATCCGGATGGAAGTAGGGCCCACAGTCCTCGGCATGGGTAGCACCTGGGCCATCCCAGGGGACGAATCGCTCCCAGCCTCCACAACGTTCACCCAGTGTGCCGTCAAGTGCCGTCAAGTTGTTAAGTGCCAGTAACTGTGTTGGTCAGGGCACGGGTTATGTTTCTGGACAGATACTGGTGTAAGGCAGGGACGGCACACCGGGAAAAATAGTGGTGGCTGGGGACTGCGTAACGAGGGACAGCAGCCGACATCAGGCAGCGAAAGGTGTCCACCAGCCTAAACGTCAACATTTCCAGGGCCAGCAACTTGGAAAGTTGTGCGTTTAGAGCGATGGCCTGTAGGTGGGTGGCAGGGTATTTGCGCTTGCGTTCAAATGCCTGCAGTAAGGACATTTGAACGCTGCGTTGGGACATTGAAGTGGACGTGCTGGCTAATGTTTCCTGCGAAGGTCCAGGTGCAGGGCGGGAGGCATCTGTGCCTGCGTCTTGGACAGCACGTAACAGAGGGGAAGAGGAGTCAGTGGTGTGACCTGCAGACACAGATTGTGGACCCAGGCGTTCAGCCCACCTTTTAGGGTGCTTTGCTGACAAGTGTCGGATCATGCTGGTGGTGGTCTGGTTGCTGGTGTTTACACCCCTGCTCATCTTGGTACGGCACAGGTTACAAATTACAATCCGTTTATCGTCAGCACTTTCCTAAAAAAAAACGCCAGACTGCGGAACACCTAACTCTTGGCAAGGGGCTCCTCCGGGGAACAGTTGCGGGCCTGGTTGGCGTGGCCTGCCTTCTCCCTTTTTCCACCCGACTGCCTCTTCCAGCCTGTTACGCTGCTGCGGATCCCTCCCCCTCTGTACTGCTGTCCTCGCTCGGCTTGCCACCTTCCCAGGTTGGGTCAGCTATTTCGTTGTCCACCACCTCCTTTTCCACATCCTCACTCTGCTTCACCTCCTAACATGGCGAACTAACAAGAACCTGACTTAACTGCGTCTCATCCTCATCCACAACCTCTTGAGACACTAATTGCCCTTGAGTTATTGGCAAATGTCTCATCATCATCCACCTCGGGAATAAATACTTGTTGTTCCCCATCATCATCGTCTTCAGATTGTGTTTGCTCAATAGGTTGGGAATCAGGGCTCAATATCTCCTCATGTCCCACTTCAAGCGGCCTTGGCGAGAGGCCTAAGCCAAGGGACGGTGATGTAAAAAGCTCCTCGGAATATCCCAATGTGGGTTCTTTTCTTTGCCCAGATTCTGCATGGTGGGAGGAAGGAGGATCAGGGTGAGGATGCGGTTGCTAAGACTCTTGACTATTGAGACTGGACTTTGTGGAAGTGGGGGTGATGCTGAACCGACTGGAAGTACTATCACCTGCAATCCAACCGACTACCTGCTCGCACTGCTGTGGCGACAAGAGTTGCGTCTTGCGCCACCCTGCAAACTGTGACATGAAGCTAGGAGTTTTGGATGACTTTGTTTCTTGGGCTCTGCCAGCAGAACAGTTTCACCGTGCCCAGAGCCATGGCCTCTGCGTTCACTATCAGCAGCACGCCCACTTCCCCGTCCCTTAGTGCTCGCCTTGTGCATATGGTATAGTATATATGCAACTTGGTCACATATACAGTACTGCAGATTTTTATTAACTGTATAATCAGAAAAATTTAAAAGAATGTCCAATATTCCGAATGCGCTAACGTTATAGAGCAGCAGCAAATTAGGAACTGCGGCCTAAATTAACAGTATTAAATATGGAGGTCAGCTACAGAGAATTTTGAACGGTTGTAATACGCTGTGCACCTAGCGTTACTGACAGGGCACACCTGTTTTTTTTTTTTTTTACACCGGCAAAAATTTTAAAAAAGACGTATTTCACAAGGGACTTTGGTCTTTTTTGAACAGCGAAATTCGTTCTACCTACCCAAATCCTATCCCTATTGTTTAATTCTCTTCTTGGAAAAATTGAACCACAGCAGCAAATGAGGAACTATGGCCTAAATTAACGGTATTAAATACGGAGGTCAGCTACAGAGACTTTTGAACGGTTGTAATACGCTGTGCAGCTAGCATTACTGACAGGACACACCTGTGTTTTTTTTTTACACCGGCAAAAAAAAAAAAAACAAACATATTTCACAAGGGACTTTGGTCTTTTTTGAACAGCGAAATTTGTTCTACCTACCCAAATTCTATCCCTATTGATTCATTCCCTCCTTAGGAAAATTAAACCGCAGCACCAAATGAGGAACTGCGGCCTAAATTAACGGTATTAAATACGGAGTTCAGCTACAGAGAATTTTGAACGGTTGTAAAACGCTGTGCACCTAGCATTACTGGCAGGGCACACCTGGGTTTTTTTTTACACCGGCAAAAATAAAAAAAAGACGTATTTCCCAATGGACGTTTGAACAATGATAGTAACCCTGCCTATAGAAATTCTATCAATATGCAAATGTTATACAGCAAGACGCAAAATAATTACTGCGGGCTTAACAGCAGAAAACACAGCAAAGTATGTCAGGTATATAGTATACAGAGAGTTCCCTACAGCATGCAGCAGCAGCAGCACATGTGTCATTAATGGCAGGCCACCTAGTGCTATTTTCACCACCTTTAAAGTAGTTAATATCAGTAAATAAAGGTTTGTGACAGATGTAAAGGGCTTTTGGGTCTTTTTGGAGCGATTTCTATCCCTTCCTAGCGTGCTTCTCTCCCTACACTCTCTGTCCCTCCTTGCAGCACCTCTCCCTGTCTAACACTGGCCGGGTCACATGTCACCGGGTGCTTTATAGCACCCGATGACATGTTCTCGGCCAGCCAATCAGTGTAATGCCAGTAGCTAAGATGGCTACTGGCATGACCCTGAATGCCATACCTCCACGCACGCTAATTAGAGTGCGGGGGGGGGGGACTCGAGCATGGCGCTCGAGCACACGCAGTATTCGTCCGAATACCTCGTGTACCCGAGCACCGCCATGTTCGGCCGAATATTGTATTCGGCCGAACATGTTCGCTCAACACTAGCTGCTACCACTTAGTATAACACCACAATAAGTATCGCTCTGAACTCTTTTGCCCCCTCACACACAGCAGAACCCGAAAAATCAACAGACAACCCTGGCACACTAGCCTGACCAAAAAACTGAGACAAGCTTCCAGGGATGCTGAGCGGCTATGAAAGAAATTGCATTCTAAGGTGCACTTCACCACATACAAACAATCCCTCCTCTTTTTCAAATGCTCACTTGCTGCTGCAAAATAGGCCTTTCTCATCTCTCATATCTTTCTTGTCTCACAACTCTAAACAACTTTTTAACACTAATAACTCTCATCTCTGTCCCCCTGCACCCTTACCCTTACCACTCATCTCAGCTGAGGACTTTTCCACATACTTTTAAAAAAAAGGTTGACAACATCAGAGAAATCTTCAGTGTACAGTCCACACAGCCCCTCTACACAACTACTCAGTCCTCTTCTCCCAAAACATGCTTCTCCATCATTACAGAGGAAAAGTTTTCAATCCTACTCTCCAGATCACATCTCATCACTTGTGCACTTGACCCAATCCCATTCCACCTCATCCTCAAACTCACCACGGTGTTTATGCTATTCCTAACCTATCTCTTCAACCTATCAATATCCACCGGTGTCTTCCCCTCTGGTTTTAAGCATGCTATCATTACATCCATCCTCAAAAAAACCTTCCCTTGATCCATCTTCTTTGTCTAGTTATCACCCCATATCACTTCCCAATATGCCTCAAAAACTACTTGAACAACATGTCCACTCTGAAACTTCTTACAATCTGGCTTCCGACCCAACCACTCGACTGAAACTGTCCTTACCAAAGTCACTAACAACCTTCTAATGGCCAAAACCAAACAACATTACTTTGTCTTCCTCATTGACCTGTTCTCTGCCTTTGACACTGTCAACCATTCCCGTCTGTTACAAACCCTCTTATCTCTTGGCATCACAGACCTGGCCCTCTCCTGGATCACACCATACCTCACTGACTGGACATTTAGTGTCTCCCACTCTCACACCTCCTCCTCATCTCATTCCCTCTCTGCTGGTGTCCCACAAGGCTCTGTCTTAGGACCTCTGCTCTTCTCAATCTACACCTTCAGACTGGGACAGCTCATAGAGTCCCATGGCTTTCAGTATCACTTTTATGCTGATGAAACACAAATTTACCTCTCTGGTTCAGACATCACCACCCTACTATCCAGAAAGCCTATCTTCTATATCCTCCTTCTTGTCCTATCGCTTTCTAAAACTTAACATGGATAAAACAGAATTTATCATCTTTCACCCATCTTGCTTAACCACTCCCCAACAGACCTATTGATCACGATTACGATCAATGGCTGCACACTCTCCCAAGTTCGCTGCCTTGGAGTAACCTTGGATTCTGCCCTGTCCTTCAAATCACACATCCAAGTCCTTTCCACCACCTGTCACCTCGAACTCAAAAATATCGCCAGCATCCGTGCATTCCTCAACCTGGAGTCTGCAGAAATGCTTTTACATGCCCTCATCATCTCCCATCTAGACTCCTGTGCGGCCTTCCATCTAGCACTCTCACACCCCTCCAATATATCCTCAACTCTGCTGCCCGACTTATCCACCTCTCACCTGTGCCTCTCCCCTCTGCCAATCCCTTCACTGGCTCCCCATTGCCCAGCGAATTCAGTTGAAAATACTAACAAATACATATAAAGTAATACACAACTTGTCCCCTCCATATATCTCTGAGCTACTTTCCTTTCCATTTGTACACGTAATCTCCGATCCTCACAAGACCTCCATCTCTCCTTTCCTTTTCCCACCTCTTCCCACAATCGCCTCCAAGATTTCTCCCGTGCATTCCCCATATTCTAGAATTCTCTATCCCAACATATAAGACTCTCACCTACTGTGAAAACCTTTAAAAGGAACCTGAAAACCCACCTCATCAGACAAGCCTACAACCATTGACCCTGCTGCTGCTATACCACCACGAACAACTTTACCCTCACCTATTGTGTCATTCCTCCATACCTTGTAGATTGTAAGCCCTCGTGGGCAGGGCCATCTCTCCTTCTGTATCAGTTTGTAACGCATCTTGTTCATGCTTATTACAATTGTCTGTATTATGTATGTATACTCCTTTCCATATGTACAGCGCCATGGTATGAATGGCGCTTTAATAATAAATAATAATAATAGTGGCCCCTGGCATAGTGGGAAGGGCGGTAGCAGCAATAGTGGCAGAGACAGTGACAATAGTGACCCTATGAAAGAATGGAGAGGATGTCAGCAGCAGAAGTGTCAGTAACAATGACAATAGTGGCCCCAGGACTGAGTAGGGAGGGTGGTAGTATTACTTGCAGGAACAGTGACAAGAGTGGCCCCAGAACAGAGTGGGCAGGGTGGCATCAGTGGCAGTACAAATTATAGTAGTGGCTCCCTGTAAAATAACTAGAGAGCTTCAACACAGTGAAAGCCAGATATTCAACTAGGAAAGAAAACCAAACAAAGGGGTCTCCCAGTTTAAATGATCACCAAATCCACCTTCTTAAATGGTCCCTACGTCAAGATCCAGCTCTGTTTAAGCTTTAAGGATGTGAGATGGGGAAAAGACCTAAGCCAGTTATCCATTCACAGACAGCTGTGCTGGCCCCTCATTAGTGTGGAGTAGGATTCTGACCAACCAGGAGTAATGCCTTGGAGTCATTTGAATTGCTGCATTGAAACTTTTAAATGAGGCTCAACAGCATTTTGTAGCTGTTCTCCCCAAGATCAGCTGTTGTTTTGTTTCAATAGTGGTTCCATCACAGAGTGGGGAGGGTGGCAGCAGTGGAAGCAACAGTGAAAATAATATCCCCATAACATAGTGGGGATGGGACCAACAGCAGTGGCAGTAACACGGACAATAGTAACCCTATGACTGAGTAAGGAGGGTGGAAGCAGTGGCTGTACAAGTGATAGTAGTGGCCCCAATGAGTAGGGGCAGCATTAATGGCAGTAAGGTTGTGTTAACATCACTGTTTATTTTTCTGCTGTTCTGATTCATCAGAATAACAGAAAACTAAAAAAACAAAGCCTGTATTTTGTATCAGATGGTCAGTATTTGATCAGTAATTGTAAGACGAAAACAGGAATGGGTCCAAAACAGAGATAAAATGGAATATAGATATTTGCATCTCTTCTGTGTTTTGGACCCACTCGTGCTTTTGGCTTACAAATATTGATCTAATACTAATGCAAAATTCTGACAGTGTGAAAGAGGCCTTATGCTTAATTTGCATCCATTTTGGCCAGTTTTTTTTTTTTTAATAAGGAAAAAAGTTCTGCATGCAGGACTTTAGTGGTCTTCTTAACATGATCAGTATTTGGTCAGTATCTTGCATCAGTATTTGATGAGTATTTGTAATCCAACACAGGAATGTGTCCAAAACAAAGATAAAGTGTAATGGAAAAAATGATCAACTGTTCAAATACTGACCAAGTGAAAAATGCCTTATGGATGCTCAAATTATCAGATCCCCCCCTTGTTTTTCAAACTGATAAGAAAGGAAAAATAAATGGCGATGTCAACACGGACAAACAGGGACAGAGTGTGTGTGTGTGTGGGGGGGGGGGCAGCAGTGGCATACAGAACAAGATGGTGGCAGATCACAGTAGTAGCAGAACCCAAAAACAACAAGGCATGTACTGTATATTCTCTTAAAGCCCCTTTGTTGGAATGGCAGTAGAGGCAGTAGGTGTGTGACATCAGGCGGGTGGCAGCATCAGAATGGTGGCAACCAGATGTGGCCAGCCTCACTGCTTCCATGTCAACTGCATACTGCCACAGTTTGTCGAGGTCATCTGCATCAACTTTATAGTCGCCTTCCAGTTCCTCATGCTCCTCCAGCTACTCCTACTCCTCCTGCTCATCTCCTCCTGCTGACTTGGGCAAATAAACCACCTAGTTGTGTATAAAAATTCCTGGGCATTTATGTCCTCCTCCTCTGCCAGTTTTTCCTCAGGGGTCAAGGGCCATGAAATGGAAATGTTGCGTCTTCTGTACCTTCGCCATTCAGATTTGTCTGCATCCCTTCCAGGATGTGAAGGAGTGGAATGACATAATTCATCCTGTAGTTCTGCCGACTGACAAATATAGTGACCTCCTCAAAGAACCTGGGCAAACGGCAGTTGCCACGCATGAGCTGCCACTGGCTAACGTGGAAATTACATTGGGGAGTAGACCTGTCCATCTGCAACATTAGGAAATTGTTGACCGCCTTCCTCTGCTCACGCAGGTGGTCTAACATACGGATTGAGGCGTTCCAATGGGTGGAAACATCGCATATCAGTCGATGTTACAGGAGAACATTTTGCCTTTGCAGCTCAAGGAGGGCAGGTTTTACAGGGCAAGAGTGATAGAAGTGCATGCACAATTTCCTGGACATTTTTAACAGCTCCTGTAGTTCAGTGGAGGTGAACCGGGTGATTACGAGATTGAAGACATGCACCATTCAGGGCGCATGGGTCAGCCCTCCCTGATGCAGTGCAAACAAATTGTTGTTCCTCTTATCTGTAACTATGGTCTCCATTTCCAATTGGCAAAGAGACAGCCAGTGTTCAATTTATTTATTGATGACGTTGAACAGTTCCTCCTTTCACCAATGTGGACCAGTAGCAGAACCATGTGACAATGTCTAGCTTTGCAGAGGTAATATGCTGGAGGACCACTGTGAACTGTGCCTAGAGAGGAGGGTGAGGACAAGGTGGAGGGTGAGGAGTCAAAGGGGGATATTGGCCCAAAATCTCAGCATTACAACGTGGAGGTGGCATTGCCATCACCTGGCCAAGTTACAAGTGTAAAACACTCCAAGCCTCACATCTGCAGTAAGCAGGGCATATAACTTAACACAAAATACCTCCTAAGATCCCTCAAAAAAGAGACCACAAATGCCCATGCAAAAATTGTTAAGAAAAATCGTAAAGTTTATTGTACATAATACATAATCACAAGAAATACAAACATTATCAATAATGTCCGGAGATAGCCAAATAGGGGTACCAAGACCCACTCAGAAATTAAACCTAAGGTCCCCACCACAAGCTCATGCTATGCTGCACCATAATAATTTTATTAACACCACTCAATTGCACCAGTATCAAAAATCATGGACTGGTGTAATAATATCTATAAGTACAGGGTAAGTGTAAGTGTCCATAATAATATTGCAGCCACTGAAATACACCACACCACAAGAACCTGAATAAGGATGGTGCAAAAACAGTACAGTGCTCCCTTAATATAATAGATTGCTAACCCACAATACAGAAAAATGAAGGGACGCACACAGAGTACCTATAAATCAATATATATTAAGTATAAATGCTTATAAGCAATATATGGCCGCTAAACAGACCCATCCATAGTTGCTACATTGAGGGTCAGAATTAGAGAAGAGCGAATCATTCAAAAAATTATTCGCCGGACATTCGCCGAACTTTTCCTAAGATTCGTATATTCGACGAATAGATTTGTTGCATTTGCATACAAAATATACGTTATTATGTGCTATTAGCGAACATTCGCACACTAATAATGAATGTACATTTAAAAAATGTACGCAACTTCTTAGAAGACGTACGCATGAGCGTACAAATAGCGTACAAATCCTCAGCGTACTATTGTCTACGCGATTACGTAATACGGAGGCACACACGACGAAAGGCCACGCGTGCACTCCTCAGAGGCAGAGCGAATATTCGAAAATGGCATCCAGGCAATCCTCATCATTTAGCTCTGCTGCACAGCTGAAATACATAGTCCGGCTGATGGATCGGCAGGATTACGATGGCACACACCGCCACCCGAACCAGCATAAAAAGGAGGTGATCCAGCAGGTGATCTGAGGCTTGGCCATCGTTTCAACACCTTGCGGACCCCGGGCCAGATCCAGCGTAAATGGTCAGATCTGAAATCGCCCTCAGGTGCAGTATGTATATTTGAGGTAGAACAAGTAAGGTGCTGTCTATCCGGCTAAGTGCATAGTACAACCATGCACCATACTATAAAGTGAATATGAGGACACATTGCGGTACCTGTAAAGAAATACACACAATGGGCAACATACTTGAAAACATTGCTGAAAGGTAAAAACATTAGTGCAAACAATATAGTGCAAATACATTATTTGTATTATATAAACATTTTAAATATCACTTACCTAGTATGCTCACGGACACGTTTAAGTCTCTTTTCTTCTGATGCTTGTCATACAACTGGAACAGAGTCCCAAACTCAGTTGCAATTTGTAATCCACATAGGTAAAATTGTAATCCAAATGGGTAAAAAAATAGCTGCAAAGGTTCCTTAAAAAACCCTCTTTCAAGGGGCTCCCCAATAACCTGAAAAGGGGGAAAAAAGGGATGAGGCGCACGTCTGCGCAACTTGGTTAAACCTTTTTTTTTTTATGGGGGAGTCCTAACAATCCATGTCCATCTGGGTGAGGACAAACACAGGGCAACAAAAATAAAAACACATGCCAACTAGTACTCACCCTTCAGGTTAAGTCCACGTTGTGGCTCCCATAAAAGCTGCAGGATCCTTAGGCCAGCAGGTCCTCTTCACTGCTGCTGGAGCTAAAAGACATGAGAGGGCAGTCCTTCCTCATGAAAGCAACACTGGCTGTGGCTGCAGACCCCCACAACCTCTCAGGGATGGTCTTGGTAGTGATTGGGCGGTCACACTGGCAAGGGCCGTGGCAACTTGGGCCTTGCACATTACTTTGTAGTGGCCAGATCCTCCCGCCGGCATACAAGGTGACAGAATCTCCGGCTGTAAGGGCTCTGGTAACGGTCTTCCGCGAGCGGCAGACTGTGCGGTCTGCACCTGCCATGGCAGTTGGTATTGTACCACCGATGGCTGGTACACAAAACTGTTGGTGGTCATCTGTCCTACATGAAGGATCGGCAGCGGTGGCAAATATGGTATCAGGGGTTCCAGCTGAGCTTGTGATTTCTCCTCAGATTGCAGAGTCCCATCATTGGTCTCATGGGAACACCGAGCCTCTTCTGCGTCCTGGGCCTCCTCACTCCAGTCTTCTGGGGGGGGTGCAGGAGTAGCTGGTCGCTTAAGGAGTTTCACCCCAGTAGCAAAGGGGCCTTGGAGGCTCTTCATGGGGGTATACTCCACGTAATCCCCTGCGTGGAGATTGTGGCGGACGGGCGGAAGATACGGGCGCTTTACAGAACGTCAGTTTACATAAAATTCTTCCGTCGTCTCCTCATCGCCGATAAAACCTACTCCCCGTTCCACACTGAACCAAATAACGGTACCCCTTCGGCGTTCCAGCTTGGGGTCACCGGACCGTGGGTGCTCCAAAACCTGCACAACCCACTCCTCTACCAACTTTTTGTATTCCCAGAGGGTCAGGGCGTTCTGCCTCGGGGACCATTGAATTTTGCCGAAGGGAGTAGTCCTTCCGCGGCAGAGCGGGAACTCCTGCTGCCTTCGTCGTGTCAGCCAGCGGAATGAACATCTCAGCGGGCACCTCAACCGACTTCTTAGGCTGCCGGACATATTGAGAGTTGTAGTTCTCCTCCGGTTCCTTCTCCTCATAGGGGTCGGTGCCCCACACCATGCCTCCCCAGTCAGGGCCTCACTGTGTCACCATCTTAATTGCCTGAGTTGCCTCGTCTTCCTCTCGCACTGGAGAAGGGAGCGGAGCTACCGGGGAGGAGTCTGCATCGCTAATGAATTGAATTCATACGCAACAGCGTATAGAGTAACTTATACGTAGCAATAGCGTATAATTTTGTAGGACAAACTACGCAGCAAATGCGTACAAAACCAAAGCGAATCACCTAATATTCGGATTCGCTTTGCAGCTAAAAATTCCCAAGATTCGATACGAATCAACGAATCGACGCATAGATTCGCTCATCTCTAGTCAGAATATATGCTTACCCATAATGATAACGCAGCCAATAGCAAGGAGATAGTGGGGGGACCCACCGATGACCCGCGACGCGCGTTTCACCTCAAGCAGGCTTCGTCAAGTTGCTAGTGTGCCTGGTCAACAACCACATTCGCCAAGTGGGCTGTGAATGACATATATTGTCTTTGTCCATAGTTACAACTCAGAGACCTCAATGTAGTAGCTTTTTTGGAAAAGTAATGTCGGCTTGGGACGCTTTACCTTGTGTGAGCACAAGCCATCAGTTCTCTGAAATATGAGGAATCAACTACATAGAAAGGGAGGGACTATAGTACCAGCAACTTGGCCAGGTGCACGTTCAGCTTCTGTGTCGTTGGATGATTGCACACATACTGTTGTCTTTTTGCAATCTCCTCAGTGATCGATTGCTTTCAAAACAAGGGGGAGTAGGAGCATCAGGAGCAATAGACAACATTGAGGTTGATGGGAAGGAACGACAGCTTCCTTCTGCTGACGTTGTCAAGCCCTGACTGCTGGAGAGGGGTTGTAGGCCAGGAAGAAATGCAGCTGGTGCTCCATAAGGCTGTAACACTAAACCAGTTGCACAGGTTTCCCATACCACTTTATGGTGCCAGTGAAGAAAATACAAAATATATTTCTTTTACATATATATAAAAAATATGAAAAAAGGATACATTTGGAAAATGTTATAACATATGATGTTCAAACACAGTAACCCATCATTAATAGAAATACATGATATCAGACCATAAGTTCAAACCTGCCAGTGACATTGGGGGTCATTTCTCAAAAAACTGCATTTTATACCATTCTTTGATATCTCCTGTGCATTTGGCTGATGCACATAATTTAGGAAGAGGCATGCACCATGCAATAAATTAGCATTAACAAGGATGGGGGTGTATAAATTATGCTTTGGGGTTGTTTTCCAGCCAATGTTTCGGTGAACATTTGACGGTTAGAGGAAAGAATGGATTCAATGAAATTTCAGCAAATTCTGGAAGCAAACATAATACCAGCTTTGCTGAAGTTGAAAAGAGATCGGCTTCTTCAAATGGATAATCATCCGAAACACATCTTTTACCATGGCCCTCACAGTCCCTTTATCTAAATATCGTTGTAAATCAACAATTGAAAGACTCTTGGCTGGCTATACAAAGTGTTTATAAGCTGTGATATTTTCCAAAGGCGGTGCTGCTAGGTACTACCAATGCAAGGTGCCCAAAATTTTGATTCAGGGCCTATTATTTTTTTGTTTTTTTGAAAATGTAGAAGAAAAATGTTTTTGCTTAAAAAAAATATAGGAAATATGTTATCTTTAACTGTATGTCTTTTGTAGATCTTTTTATCTTCAACTTGCTTAACTGGTCACAGTAACAATAATTTTGACCATGGTGCCCAAACTTTTGCATACCTGGCTTTACTAGCCTAAACGTTGCATCTGGAATAAAATTGCACAGTTGTATTACACATGCATTGGAGTCCTTTCTCTATAATCTTTGATTTGAATTATTCATTGCAGTGGGTATTTTGGGCCTATCCCTGTTGAGGCACACGGTCATCCACCAGTATCTCTTGGAGTGCTGTATGAGCTGTTGGATTGCCTCCAATGTACCATCAGGAAAGGTATTCAGTAAGGCAAGAGGTGTTGTCATACTGAAGAGGAGAAAATTGTCCTCTAGATGTGTGGAAAGTGAGGAAAAGTGATTCAGTCATTATCTGAAGATCTTCATACACCTCTGGCTGAGGCCAATGAATAGATATGGCAAAGCAGACAGTGACTATTACTAGCCTGATTATGCCAGTGCTGCTGTCTCCCTTTTAATCATGTTTTGTACTGTACTGCTGCTGCTACTTCCCCAACTGCAACTACTACTACACCAATGAAGCCACACATCTCCTATAAATCAGATATCATAATGCACTCTTGCTGGAGCGACTACTACTGCCACTACTACTTCTCCTACACAACTGTACATCCCCTGCCTTGTCCGTTAGGTTTCATACTGTGCTGGTGCTTTCATAGCTACTACTGTCACTACTACTATTACCACACAGGCAAGCATCTCCTGCCTTGAGTCAGTCAGGTTCCATAGAGTTAGGCCCCATGCAGACTACACGGTGTGTACAGTGTTTCACTGTACGGCGGCGGCCTCAGGAAGCGCACGGCGTCATAGCAACCAATGACGCCGTGCGCTCCCGTCCTCTGGGGCAGCACAGACCGGGCTTTCACGGCCCGATACGGGCTGTGAAATACGGTAGTCTGCATGGGGCCTAAAAGAGAGAATTTGTGGACTCCTGGTTCATAACAAGCTATTGTTTTTTTCTTCGTTACTACCCTGTATGTATATACAGCAGTAGGCATCTTTCTCCAATAAGAGATAATATTTGGAACTATTTTAAAAAGCATAAAAAATCCAACAATGTGTTTTTAAACATGCCTCTACTCATAGTCATGTAGTCACTGTTGCTTTGAAATGTTGTCTTTGCATTGAAAGTTTGATTACACCACCAGGAGACCCCACAATGCCATACATTACTTTTCAGGGCAATCTGAGCACTTTTGATTCAGGTCAAATCTGACAATCGATTTGTTAGAATCGGACCCAAAACCAGAAGTTCACTTATCTCTAATAATATTATCATTATTAGAGATGAGCGAAGCGACTCCAGATGCTATATCCAAAGTCGCTTCTCTAAAAAATCCATTCTAATACTGAACGAAGATTAGTCTCCGTACAGTATTAGAATGTATGGGCTCCAATGAGCCGAAGTCTCGCGCAACTTCATTGAATAACTTCGATAATTGATTATTACATTGAAAACCTTGGAACCGAACTTCGGTTCAAAGGTACCACTCAGAACCGAAGACGAGTTCGGTTCCAAGTTTTGAAGTGGTTTTTCACTGTAATAATCAATTAACAAAGTTATTCAACAAAATCTTGCACGACTTTGTGAATAACTTACTTCGGCTCATTGGAGCCCATACAATCTAATACAGAGACGAATCTCCATACAGTATTATAACGAATTTTTATAGCAAACTAGCTTCGGATGTAGCATATAAAGCTCGCTTTGCTCATCTCTAATCATTATCATAATTACTACTATACTTATTATTTTATTCACTGCTGTTTTCTAACTATGCTTACATATATTTGTAATACCCCAGAGTGGTATTACCATTCATTCACCCTGCTACTGTCTCTAATGGTCTAACATTAATGGCATCTGTGTATTTGTTTCCAGGTCCTTAACATTGTGCATTCATACAACTGTTATGACATTGTTCTGTTTATGTACTAAGCCTGGTTCACCAGCAGGTAGCAGCATATATGGCAGATAGATCCTTAGATAGAATGGAACTTACCATTCCATTCTGCATCCTTTGGGCAGAGGTGGGCGAGACCTGCTTCCTATCAGAAGGGAAGGGTTGTAATTAGAGATGAGCAAACCTATTCGCCGCTTCGTAGATTCGATACGAATCTTGGAAGTTTTCTGCTGTGAAGCAAATTCAAATTTTTTGAGATTCGCTTTGTTAGATTCGAAAATGTTCTCAAGGCTTTCTACGCATTCGCTATGTACTTGTTCGATAAATTGTACGCTAATGTTACGTATAAGTTAGCTTATACGCTGATGCATACGAATTCAGTTAATTAGCAAACTTTTACTGTTAGTTCGTCATTCGTGCGGCAAAAGCCCGGGAAGAAAGCGATCACCTGACCTAGTGGGTAGGGCTTGCTCTGATTGGCTCACAGGCTCGGTAAGCCAGTGACGCATCACTTGTGCTGCAACTGCTGAGACGAGCAGAAGCACTGTGTGTGAAGTTCCTAAAGACTGAGACCTGTTTTGTTAAAATTGAGGTGTAATTGTTCTGGGAATCAATATTACACATATTAGGGATACTGCAGGGCAAGTGCAGGGCTAGTAATTAATCAGGCAGGGAGAGAGACAGGGAGAGAGATAGGGAGAGAGACAGGGACAAAGACAAAGACCAGCTGCAGGGCCACAGTCAAGTGAAAAATCTCAGGCATGGAAAAGCAAAAGGGTTTCAGCCAGACCTCGAGATCCAAAAAAAGGAGAAGGTGGCACAGTGCCAAAGGAACTGTAGCCGGAGCTTCTACTTGTAGAATTCGCAATACTTGGCCACTGTTCTACCAGGCTAACCCACCAAGGCGCAAAATTGTATTGGAGGAGAAATTTGATGGTAGGGGAGTGGATGGCACACTCATCTCAGTCACAGCCGCATGATCTGCTGTCATCTGCTAATACGGTATCCATATGTAGCCAGGGGTCAGACTCATAGCGTTCCTCCTGCTCCACTATTCCGCTCCAGCAAAGTCAGTCATTTTCTGTCACCTCTCGGGCTTCAGTGCCCCCTCCTAGTGGTGTCCCTTCTGCTATTTATAAAATAAAAGGCCACCGAACCCCACCGCATAATCCGGCGGTTATAGAGGACAGCCTCCCTGAGGATTTCTTAGAGGGCAATCACAGTTTGGGCTGCCCGGAATTGGAGGTTGGTGAGGAACAGCCTAATTTGCAGTCCGAAAAAAAGTGGTGGGGAGGTCTTCCAGTACCTGGGAGGCATATGGGGCTGGTGAGGAGGGTGGTAGTAGTTGCAGCAACAAAGGGCAGAGGCGAGTAAGGCCCAGGGCCAGGCCTTTCTTTGGAACTAGTGAGAGCCCAAGTATAGTGGGGCCGGCACCAGGGTGTAAGCGTGCAAGGGCTACAAGCTTGGCCAGCTGTGGAAGGCGCACATCGGGTGTGTGGAAGTATTTCACCACTCTGCCGGGGGACAGCAGCATGGCCACGTGTAATTTCTGTAAACAGAAATTGAGCCGTGGGAAAGCCACAAATGTAGGGACCACTGCTCTGTGGAATCATCTAAAGCGGCATCATTCCACCAATTTAGAGCAGCGCATTAATTCTGAAGAGCTGGCTACTTCTCCCGGGGTCCTTCACGTCAGGCCGGCCGCATCCAGGGGCGTAACTCAGCCCACATCCAGGAGCGTAACTAGTAGTGATAATCGAGCACCCCGATGCTCGGGTGCTCTGACAGAACACTAGGTGGTGCTCGAGTGCTCGGCCAAGGACCCGAGTATAATGGAAGTCTATGGGAGAAGACCAGGCACCCCCTGCTCTGCAGAGGGGAGGGTGTCTGATTAATAGGGAAACGTGAGAAAATGGTGGAAACACCTCTGAAATGGTTAGGGAACAGCATGGGGAGGATGTCTGTATGCATCTTGGACACGGAAGTCACTGCTATTAACGATGATGTCCGAATATTACGCCACTTTTACGGAATGACAAAAATACCCCCCAAAACTCAAGATAACATCTATTTTACAGGAAATATTGTTAGGAAACATATATATACACTTGTACGTTAAGCACAAGTGCAGTTAAAAATTACACGGATGAGGCACTTCGATACAACCGGTATATCACATAAAGGAGGGTCTCATTCATATTGTTGTATAATTGTGGGACTCCTACACTCATAAACCCTATGCACAAAGTGAAAGGGCTACCAAAAATTACAAGGAACAGGCACTCCAATACCCCCTTTATTACACATAAAGGAGTGCATCAGACACACACTTGAATAATTACGGATTGATGGCCTGCTGCCAATACTCAAAAACAATAGGGGTGACGTGCTGCTGCTCAGCTGACCGTGTACAAAATTATGGGTAACATGCTGCAGAGCTGACCGTGTAAAAAATTATGGTTTACATGCAGCAGAGCTTAACGTGTTAAAAATTATGGTTTACATGCAGCAGAGCTGAACGTGTTAAAAATTATGGGTGACATGCAGCAGAGCTGAGTGTGTAAAAAATTATGGTTGGCATGCAGCAGAGCTGACCATGTAAAATATTATGGTTGACATGCATCAGAGCTGAACATGTTAAAAACTATGGTGCAGGTCCAGCTGGTGAGCTGACCGTGTAAAAAATTATAGTGCAGGCCCAGCTGGTGAACTTCGAGGGCAGCCTAAGCAGTTTAATATGATGGAGGATGAGGAGGAAGAGGAAGGGGTACATGGGAATACAGTGTATTCAATACACCCTAAAAGCCACATTTAAGGTTCCTTCATGTTAAGCCGCTTTCCTCTGTTGGAGTAGAGAAGTCAGTGGCAATCCAGGCCTTGTTCATTTTGATAAGCGTCAACCTTTCAGCATTGTCAGTTGACAGGCGGATGCACTTATCAGTAATTATGCCCCCAGCGGCACTAAATACCCGCTCAGACAAAATGCTGGCGGCAGGGCAGGACAGCACCTCCAAGGCGTAAAGCCCCAGTTCGTGCCACGTGTCCAGCTTAGACACCCAATAATTATATGGCACAGAGGGATCGCTGAGGACGTTGACACAGTCAGCTAGGTACTCCTTTACCATCTTCCAAAACTTTTCCCTCCTTGTGACACTAGGCCACTCATCAGGGTGAGGGTGCTGGCGGGATGTCATGAAACTGTCCCAGGCCTTGGAGAGTGTCGCCCTGCCTCTGTTAGAACTGCTGCGTGTTCCCCTTGTCTCCCCTCCTCAGGTGCCCAAGGAACTACGTACTCTGCCGCCAGCGTTGTCAGATGGAAATTTTTGGAGCAATTTTTCGACAAGAGCCTTCTGGTATTGCAACATTTTACTTGTCCTCTCCACCACAGAAATGAGAGATGAGAAGTTCTCTTTGTAGCGGGGGTCGAGAAGGGTGAACAACCAGTAATCGGTGTTGGCTAATATGCGTATAACGTGAGGGTCACGGGTAAGGCAGCCTAGCATGAAGTCAGCCATGTGTGCCAGAGTCCCAACAGACAAGGCTTCGCTCTCCCCATCAGGAACATGACTCTCAATATCCTCCTCGTCCTCTTCCTCCTCTTTGGCCCATCCACATGGTATGGCTATCCTGTGTAGCTGTGGCAACCGTGTCCTGCTCCTCCTCGTCCTCCTCTTCCAATTCGCGCTGAGAAGATGAACCGAGAGTGGTCTGGCTCTCACCCTGTGTCGGGTCTTCCCCCATTTCTGCCTCTTCCACACGCAGAGGGTCGGCCTTTATTGTGAGCTGTGAGCTTTTTAGTAGACACAGAAGAGGCATGGTTACGATGGCATTATCGCTGCTCATCATCTGTGTAGATTCATCAAAGTTACACAAAACATCACAGAGGTCAGACATCAATGCCCACTGGTCGCTTGTGAAGAAAGGCGCCGACAGTGTTGCAGCTGGTATTCTACTACTGCCCTCTGCTGCTCACAAAGCCTGCCCAACATGTGGAAGGTGGAATTCCAGCGCAAGCTCAGGTCGCACAGCAGTCGGTGAGCTGGCAACCGCAAGCGCTGCTGCAGCGTTGCCAGGCCGGCTGAAGGTGTAGGTGATTTGAGGAAATGGGCACACAGGCGACGCACCTTCACCAGTAGCTGAGGCAAATTGGGGTAGGTTTTCAGAAACCGCTGAACCACTAAGTTGAATACATGGACCAGGCATGGTATGTGTGTGAGGTTGTCCAGCTCCAAAGCCGCCACCAAGTTGCGGCCGTTATCAGATACAACCATGCCTGGCTATAGGTTGACTGTAGAGAGCCACAGCTTAGCCTGCTCCCTTATGCCCTGCCACAGCTCTGTGGCGGTGTGCTGTTTGTCACCTAGGCAAATAAGCTTCAGCACGGCCTGTTGCCGCTTCCCAACTGCTGTGCTACACTGCTTCCATCTACCTACAGAGGTCTGTCTGGTGCTGCAAGATGGCAATTCTGCATGGGAAGTGGAGGAGGAGGTGGAGGAAGAGAAGGAGGGGTTGAAGCCGCTACCATAGGTGGTTGCGGAAATCCGGATGAAAGTAGCACCCACAATCCTCGGCGTGGGTAGCACCTGTGCCATCCCAGGGTACGAATTGCTCCCAGCCTCCACAACATTCACTCAGTGTGCCGTCAAGGAAATGTAGCATCCCTGGACACAATGTAGCATCCCTTGTCCATGTGTCAGTTGTTAAGTGGACCTTGCCAGTAACTGTGTTGGTCAGGGCACGAGTTATGTTTCTGGACACATGCTGGTGTAAGGCGGGGACGGCACACCGGAAAAAATAGTGGCAGCTGGGGACTGCGTAATGAGGGACAGCCGCTGCCATCAGGCTGCGAAAGGCCTCCGTGTCCACCAGCCTAAACGGCAACATTTCCAGGGCCAGCAACTTGGAAAGTTGCGCGTTTAGAGCTATGGCCTGTGGGTGGGTGGCAGGGTATTTGCGCTTGCGTTTAAATGCCTGGGGTAAGGACATTTGAACTCTGCGCTGGGACGCTGTAGTGAACGTGCTGGCTGATGGTTCTTGTGACGGTTCAGGTGCAGGGCGGAAGGCATCTGGGCCTGCGTCTTGGATGGCAGGTAACAGAGGGGAAGAGGAGGCAGTGGTGTTATCTGCAGACACAGATCGTGGACCCACCTTTTAGGGTGCTTTGCTGACATGTGGCGGATCATGCTGGTGGTGGTCAGGTTGCTGATGTTTACACCCCTGCTCATCTTGGTTGCAAATTACAATCCGTTTATCGTCAGCACTTTCCTCAAAAAAACACCAAACTGCAGAACACCTAACCTTTGGCAAGGGAGCTTGCCGCAAGGGGCTGCTCCGGGGAACAATTGCGAGCCTGGTTGGCGTGGCCTGACTTCTCCCTTTTGCCACCCCACTGCCTTTTCCAGCCTGTTGTGGTGCTGCGGATCCCTCCCCCTCTGTACTGCTTTCCTCGATCGGCTTGCCACCTTCCCAAGTTAGGTCATCGTCCACCACCTCCTCTTTCACTTCCTTACTCTGTTCCTCTTCCCTACATGGTGAGCTAACAGGAACTTGACTTAACTGTGTCTCATCCTCATCAGCAACCTCTTGAGGCACTAGTTGACCTTGACTTATTGGCAACTGTGTCTCATCATCATCATGCACCTCGTGAGAGGCTACTTGCCGTTCCCCACCATCATCTTCTTCAGACTTTGTTCAATAGGTTGGGAATCAGGGCACAATATCTCCTCATATCCCACTTCAAGCGGCCATGGCGAGAGGTCCGAGCCAAGGAATGGTGATGAAAAAAGCTCCTCGGAATATACGAATGTGGGATTAGTTCTTTGCCCAGACTCTGCATGGTGGGAGGAAGGAGGATCAGG
>ONZH01025502.1:0-52503 GCA_900303285.1 Rhinella marina | reverse complement strand
TTTTTGTGTTGCCATTTTCTGAGAGCCATATTTTTTTTATTTTTCGGGCATTTGTCTCAGGTAGGGTATCATTTTTGCGGGAGAAGATGACGGTTTGATTGGTACCATTTTGGGTTAAATACGCCTTTTTGATTGCCTGCTATTACACTTTTTGTTAGGGAAGGTGACCAAAAATGGCTGTTTTAGCACTGTTTATTTTTTTTATTTTTTTTTTTTTTACTGCGTTCACATGGCGGGGTGGATGATGTGATAGTTTTATAGAGCCAGTCGATACGGACGCGGCGATACCTAATATGTATACTTTTCTTTGTTCCCCCTTTTTTTTTACAATTTTTTTTTAACTTCATTTTGGGAAAAGTGTGCTTTTTTTACTTACTTTTTTTTTGTAAAACTTTATTATTATTTTTTTTTTACTTTTTTCACTTTATTTTTTTAATTTTTTTAACTTTTTTTTAACCACGGCACAGCAGCGACCCGATGGGAGAGGGAGCTCTCTCCCTGTTAACCCCTTCCATACAGAGGTCCCTATGGACCGCGGCATGGAAGGGGTTAAACAGCTGACATCTGTCCCAGCACCGATGTCAGCAGTTTCAAGCAGAGTATCAGCTGTATGATGACACTCTGCTTGCAAACCGCTCGGCCATTCTGAACATCGGGGCAGGCTGGGAGGGTTCAAATCGCGTTGCCACCCGCCTGCCCCTTCCGCCCTCCCCGCTCGGCCATCCTGAAATGATGCCACAAATAATCATCTGGGGGTGTGGGGAATAGTAAATATATATTTATAAATACATTTTAGGGGGATAATAGCAGTCTGGGGGTCCCTATCGCCCAGCAAAACGGAAACATTAATCTACGTCGCTGCTGCACAAAGCCCAGCAAGCAGCGACGTAGATTAACCGTGGGCGGTCGGGAAGTGGTTATGGAGTTTGATAATCCTCTCCTTTTTTTCAATTGACATCTCTGGTGTTGGATCCATGATTCATGTCAGTCCACTTGTTGCAACAGCTCTCCAAGGTGTGATCACTCCTTTTTACCTGGATACTGTACTAACGAGCAGATTTAATCTTATGCAGGAGTTATTGTTTGTAATGAAAATTTGCAGGGTGATTCTATAATTTTTTCCTCAGAATTGAGTGATTCCATAATTTATTCCCTGTGCTTGTTCTAAAAATGTAACTGTTACTGGCTACCACAATTATTTTTCTTGATTTCTTTTAGTATTTCTTAAAGCCAGAAAGTTGCCATTTGAAATGCCTTTAGCTTTTTTGTCATGTCTGTGATCTGTTTTTTTTTTCTTCAACAAAATTAAACAACTGAAAGAACATCCTCAGAAACTGGTGATTCCATAATTTTTGCCATGGGTTGTATAATATCGGCAACCCTAAATTGTTGGCCATCAAGAGGGCCTTCAAAGAGTGGCGTCACTTCTTAGATGGGCTCAGCACCAAATTACTTTGCTTATAGACCATACAAATTTGATTTATTTGTACACTGCCAAGAGATTCGAATCCATGGCAAGCACGATGGGCTCTGTTTTTCATGCAGTTTTAACTTTGTGGTCACTTTTTGTCCTTGGTCTGGTAATGTGAAGGCAGATGCCTTATCAAGTAGCTTTAGCTTTGAATACTGCGTTGATGCTGAACCTGGTAGCATTCTGTCTCCTGGTGTCATTGTCGCTGCCATTAATCCTGATCTGGTGGCTGAAATGCGAGGTTTTCAGGACTTGGCTCCCAATGATCTTCCTTCTAATAAATTGTTTGTGCCTCCAAACTTGTGAATTAGTGTTGGAGTAATCTCATTGTTGTATTTGGGCAGTTCATCCAGGTATTGCGCGGACTAAACATCTGGTCACCTGGGCCTACTAGTGGCCTACTTGGCGATGCAATGTGGGTGCCTTTGTCTCTGCGTGTGATGTGTGTGCAAGGGCCAAGGAGATCTTCTGCTATTGGCGTTTCCTAGTCACGCTCATACAGAGCGGAAAAAAAGAAATCAAATGCGCACTATCGTGTGAAAAGTTTAGATAAAACGGAAATGTAATAGAGCAACGTGAATGGAGGCTCACCTTTTTGGGTTGTGCTGTGGGCACAACACCATAGTAGACATAAATTATAGTATGGACTTGGTTCCGGAAGATGCAGCCGCAGAGGAAAATCTTGCAGTCGGGATGCCAAAAATCCTACCAAGAGAAACTCGTGTAGAGGAGGAATCTGCTTAATGGCGCAAACAATATCGGTCCAGACGTCAGAGATTATTTTTCTGACAATACTTTGTCACCGAGAACATAAGGTTACAGACTTATTATATAAGTCTATAAGTATATTATAAGTCTGTAACCTGATAAAGGGGACCTTGCATTCCCCGAAACGCATCGTTATTAGAGATGAGCGAGCACTAAAATGCTCGGGTGCTCGTTATTCGAGTTGAACTTTTCCCGATGCTCGGGTGCTCGTTTCGAGTAACGAACCCCATTGAAGTCAATGGGAGACTCGAGCATTTTTTGCAGGGGACCAAGGCTCTGCCTAGGGAAGGCTGGGTGAAAACCTGGAAACCTCAGAAAATGATGGAAACACCACGGAAATGGACAGGAAACAGCAGGGGCAGCATGCATGGATGCCTCTGAGGCTGCTTAATCCCACCATTACCCCAAATTCTCAGGCAACAGCCTGGTGGTTACCCTCATGGCAATTGTGCTCACCCAGACCAAGAAAGGCGATGCAAATACCCATCACATGTTAGGGAAGCACCCAACTAGGTGCAACGAAGGTCCATCACCGCCTGCAGGTGACACCACTGCTCATGCTGGCACTGCAGCTGACATCAAGTTTAGTATCTGTTCTTATCAGTTGCTGTGGCTGCTGGTGGTATAGTGGTGAGCATAGCTACTTCCCAAGCAGTTGACCCGGGTTCGATTCCCGTCTATCGCAGGAGGCAATTAAAAGAAGATCTAAAAAAAAAAATCAGTACAATATCTAATACGTCCCCTACCCGGGTAAATTGTTTGGAGAGAGGGCCTGTAGGTGGGGGGGAAGGAGGTTTCGCTGGAAGAGCCAGAGGAGTGCCCCCTGGGCTAGCGTGTGTGGTGGTGACAACAGCCGGAATGGATTTTGAAAAACTGTCGCATCAACCGGTATGGTATCGATTCTTCTCAGTTTAATACCGTATACGTCCCCTATCTTGGGACCTTATATTTCATGGATTTTTCGACCACGGAAAACGGAAAAAGAGCTTGCTCTGGCCAGGGGAGTGTCTTTCCCACTGCAGCTAAGGGGACGTGTCCATGCTCTGCCTATCACAGGTCAGGAGGGAAATAAAAGAAGAACCAAACAAAAATCTGTACAATATCTAAGACGTCCCCTATCCGGGTAAATTGTTTGTAGAGAGGGCCTGTAGGTGGGGGGAAGGAGGTTTCGCTGGAAGAGCCAGAGGAGTGCCCCCTGGGCTAGCGTGTGTGGTGGTGACAACAGCCGGGTGTAGTTAGAATGACGACGCAGGACCCCAACTTAAAAATTTAGCATCAACCGGTACAGTCGTAAATTATGAGATTGATCAAGTGTGGTATGTCTTCTATGTATACTACTCAGTTTAATACCGTATATGGCAGCTATCCGGAAAAATAGTTTGGAGAGAGAGAAAGATAGGACAAAGAAGTAAATTGTTTGGAGAGAGGGCCTGTAGGTGGGGGGCAGGCTGGGGGGAAGGAGGTTTCGCTGGAAGAGCCAGAGGAGTGCCCCCTGGGCTAGCGTGTGTGGTGGTGACAACAGCCGGATGTAGTTAGAATGACGACGCAGGACCCCAACTTAAAAATTTAGCATCAACCGGTACAATTGTCAATTATGAGCTCGATCAAGTGTGGCATGACTTTTAAATGGATATTGCATGTGGTCACGTACTCCCTGGAACCCCATAGTCACCCCTTCCCTGATGTGCTAGCCCAGAACATTCTCTGCCCCAATTCGCAAGACCTTTTGCTGTTTCCGTGTGCTGACAGTGGGGATTTACCAGTGTTGTCTGAGGAGGTGGTGGACAATGGCGAGACACAGGTGTCGGGGGGTGAGGTAGTTGTATGGGAAGCAAGTTACAGTGGGGACTCCTTGGGGGGACTTTCTCATGATGGGACAGATTCAACTTGGGTGGATCAAGCACAAGAACAGATCAATTTTTTTTGTGTTTATTTAACTTTTATTTAGCAAAAATAACCAGAGATATTTATTCGTTAGCTTCTCTGTGCAGTCTGGCGTTGGGGTTCGTCACTTTGATGGCGAGCTGTGCCGCTCTCTCCACAATGGTCTTTAGGTTCTTAGATGGAGATGTTGTTGGCGATTTCAGCACAGAAGGACTTGTTGCTCATCAACAGAACCTGGACCTTTTTGACATTGTGGACCAGGAATTTGCGGGTGGACCAGGAATTTGCGGAACCCTATTGGCAGCATGTGTTTGGTCTTCTACTTGCTACCGTATCCAATGTTGGGCAATATAGATACGCAGGTAATATTATTTTTCACACCTATCCCAAAAATAAAATTTACGCAGTTTGCGCAAATAAAACTGGAAACTGGAACTGGAGAGAGGGCCTGTAGGTGGACCTCCGGAAAAATTGTTTGGAGAGAGGGCCTGTAGGTGGACCTCCGGAAAAATTGTTTGGAGAGAGGGCCTGTAGGTGGACCTCCGGAAAAATTTTTTGGACAGAGGGCCTGTAGGTGGACCTCTGGAAAAATTGTTTGGACAGAGGGCCTGTAGGGGGCCCTCCTGAAAAATTGTGGTAAAAGAGTGCCAGTTGGACCTCTAAAAAATGGCGTTTTTTGGGTCATCGTTAGGCAAAGACGATATGGAGGAGGAGGAGGAGGAGTAGGAGGAGTAGAGAAGAGGAATCGGATACATAAGTTATTTAAATCTTTAGCTGCTTTCCCCAGGAGGAGATTTGAATTCCGGTGAAATCCAGGCTTTGTTCATTTTAATAAGCGTCAGCCTGTCAGCGCTGTCAGTTGACAGGCGTGTACGCTTATCGGTGATGACGCCACCAGCTGCACTGAATACCCGCTCTGACAGCACGCTAGCGGCAGGGCAGGCCAGCACCTCCAAGGCATACAGCGCCAGTTCAGGCCACGTGTCCAGCTTTGAAACCCAGTAGTTGTATGGAGCAGAGTGATCGCTACGGACGTTGGTATGGTCAGCTAGGTACTCCCTCACCATCTTCTGTACAGCTCCCCCCTACTCTGCCTAGACTGGGGACAGGTGACAGTGTCTTGCTGGGGTGACATAAAACTGGCAAAGGCCTTGGAGAGCGTTCCCCTGCCAGTGCTGGACAAGCTGCCTGCTCGCCTCCTCTCCCCCGCTACTTGGCCCACAGAACCATGCCCTCTGCCGCTAGCGGCGTCAGATGGGAAGAATTGTTTCAGCTTGTGCACCAGGGCCTGTTGATATCTATTCACTCTCATACTCCTTTCCTCTGCAGGGATGAGAGTGGAAAGGTTCTGCTTGTACCGTGGGTCCAGGAGAGTGAACACCCAGTAATCGGTGTTTGAAAAAATTCTTCTAACGCGAGGGTCACGGGATAGGCAGCCTAACATGAAGTCTGCCATGTGCGCCAGAGTCCCAACACGCAAGAATTCCCTCTCCTCACTGGCCTGACTCTCCATTTCCTCCTCCTCCTCCCTCCTCCAAGTCCTCCTCTTCAGCCCATACACGCTCAAGAGTTAAGGACTGAGCACTGGTACCCTCTACTGTCTCGCCGACATTCTCCTCCTCTTCCTCCTCATCCTCATCCCCCTCCTCCGATACGCGCTGAGAAACAGACCGGAGGGTGCTCTGGCTATCAAGCGACGTATCTTCCTCCACCGTCTCTTGTGACAAGCGCAAAGCATCCGACTTGATGCTGAGCAGTGAGTTTTTCAACAGGCAAAGCAGCGGGATGGTGAGGCTGATAATGGCGGCATCGCCGCTGACCATCTGTGTTGACTCCTCAAAGTTGCTCAACACCTGGCAGATATCAGACATCCACGTCCACTCCTCATTGTAGACTTGAGGAATCTGACTGACCTGACTACCAGTTCTGGTGGAAGTTGACATCTGGCAGTCTACAATCGCTCTGCGCTGCTGGTAAACTCTGGATAACATGTTTAATGTTGAATTCCATCTCGTGGGCACGTCGCACAACAGTCGGTGAGCGGGCAGTTGTAGGCGGCGCTGCGCTGCCCTGAGCGTGGCAGCATCTGTGGTCGACTTGCGGAAATGCGCACAGATGCGGCGCACCTTGGTGAGCAAATCAGACAGATTGGGGTATGTCTTGAGGAACCGCTGAACTATGAGATTGAACACGTGGGCCAGGCATGGCACATGTGTCAGTCTGCCGAGTTGCAGAGCCGCCACCAGGTTACGCCCGTTGTCACACACAACCATGCCTGGCTTGAGGTTCAGCGGTGCCAGCCACACATCGGTCTGCGCCGTGATGCCCTGTAACAGCTCTTGGGCGGTGTGCCTTTTGTCACCTAAGCTCAGCAGTTTTAGCACCGCCTGCTGGCGCTTACCCACGGCACTGCTGCTGCGCCTAGAGCTACCGACTGAAGGCGCCGTGCCCACGGATGGTAATTCGGTGGAGGAGGAGGGGTCGGAGGAGGAGGAGGGGCATAGTACGTCTGAGAGACCGTGACCGAGGTAGGCCCCGCAATCCTCGGTGTGGGCAGTACATGAGCGGCCCCAGGGTCATTCTCGGTCCCAGCCTCCACCAAGTTAACCCAATGTGCCGTCAGTGAGATATAGTGTCCCTGCCCGGCAGCACTTGTCCACGTGTCCGTGGTTAGGTGGACCTTCTCAGAAACAGCGTTGGTCAGGGCACGGATGATGTTCTCTGACACGTGCTGGTGTAGGGCTGGGACGGCACATCGGGAAAAATAGTGGCGGCTGGGGACCGAATACCGAGGGGCAGCCACCGCCATGAGATTGCGAAAGGCCTCGGTCTCTACCAGCCTATAGGGCAGCATCTCAAGGCTAAGCAATTTGGAGATGTGGACGTTGAGGGCTTGGGCATGTGGGTGGGTGGAACTGTATTTCCTCTTGCGCTCCAGCGTCTGCTGTAAAGACAGCTGAACGCTGCGCTGGGACACGTTGGTGGACACTGTGGAGGATCGTGGAGGCGAAGGTGTGGTTTTCCGGCGGGAGGCGCTCGTGCCGGGGTCCTGGGCAGGGGGTTGACTAGCAGAGGCAGCGAGTGACGCAGGGGGTTGACTAGCAGAGGCAGCGAGTGACACAGGGGAAGGAGCAGTGGTGTGACCCGCAGGAGGTGGTGAACGGCCTTGGTTCCATTGAGTGGGGTGTTTAGCACTCATATGCCTGCGCATGCTGGTGGTGGTTAGGCTAGTAGTGGTGGCACCCCTGCTGATCCTGGTGTGGCACAGGTTGCACACCACAGTCCGTCGGTCATCCTCACTTTCTTTAAAGAACCTCCAGACTTGCGAACATCTAGGCCTCGCCACGGGAGCTTCACTACGTGAAACAGTTGCTGCTGATGCACCAGCTCTGGCCCTGCTTCTCCCTCTGGCCACACCACTGCCTCTTACAACCTGTTCTGGTGCAGCACTCGCCTCCGCCTCAGAAGCACTGTCTTCACTCGGCATATCAACCCAGCTCGGGTCAGTCACCTCGTCATCCTCCGATTCCTCAGTCTGCTCCCCCCTCGGAATTCCTCCCCTAACAACAACTTCACCACTGTCTGACAACCGTGTCTCCTCATCGTCCGACACCTCTTTACAAACTTCTTCCACTAACTCAACATTGTCATCATCATCATCACCCACAGACTGCGACAGTTGGAAAACTTGGGCATCGGGAAAGAGGTCAGCAGCAACCTGAGAAGTGGTTTGTGACTCTGGGAAGGGTCCAGAAAACAGTTCCTGAGAGTATGCCGGATCGCATTCCAAATTTTCCTGGGAGGGGGCAGACTGGGGGAAAGGAGGTTGAGGTGGAGGAGCCAGGGGAGTGCTCCCTTGGGTAACGTGGGTGGACTGCGTGGAAGACTGACTGGTGGACAAATTACTTGAAGCATTATCCGCAATCCACGAGATCAGCTGTTCGCACTGTTGTGGTTTCAACAGTCCTCTACCACGTGTCCCTGTAAGTTGAGACATGAAGCTAGGGAGTGTAGCTCTGCGGTGTTCCACAGCTCCCTCATCATCAGGTACTGTCTCACCCTGCCCAGGACCACAGCCTCTGCCCCCTGCAGTAATTGAATGCCCACGCCCTCGTCCTCGTCCCTTAGCCCTGGGGTTCAACATTTTCTGTATATAAGTGTATTCTATAAAAAAATTAAATAAATGGGCCTGGTGTACTGAAACCCACAAACTTGTTCAGTCTGGTTTAATTTAGTGACATACAGAAAGTGTCACCTGGACAGAATATACGGTTTGGAGTGAGTGTGCTGAACTGTGACACACAGAAAGGTTACACGCAGCTGTGTGAAATGGATTTGTATCACTCAGCTAAAAGAACAAAAAAACTAATTTTTTTCTATATTTTTTTTTATATTTTTTTTTTGTTTTGTTTTTTTGGGAATGTGACGTGCAGGAACTATCGGAGACCTAACTCACACCCTGTTAACGGTGGCTATTTAGACTGCAACCCAGACAAATGTCGCACAGAGATTTTTAGGATCAAGCTTTACACGTGACAGGTAGCAAATGACTTGGTTGTATTCGGTGACGTACAGAAAGTGTCACCTGGACAGAATATACGGTTTGGAGTAAGTGTGCTGAACTGTGACACACAGAAAGGTTACACGCAGCTGTGTGAAATGGATTTGTATCACTCAGCTAAAACAACAAAAAAACTAATTTTTTTTCAATTTTTTTTTTCAATTTTTTTTTTAGTTTTGTTTTTTTGGGAACGTGACGTGCAGGAACTATCGGAGAACTAACTCACACCCTGTTAACGGTGGCTATTTAGACTGCGACCCAGACAAATGTCGCACAGAGATTTTTAAGATCAAGCTTTACACGTGACAGGTAGCAAATGACTTGGTTGTATTCGGTGACGTACAGAAAGTGTCACCTGGACAGAATATACGGTTTGGAGTGAGTGTGCTGAACTGTGACACACAGAAAGGTTACACGCAGCTGTGTGAAATGGATTTGTATCACTCAGCTAAAACAACAAAAAAACTAATTTTTTTTGGTATATTTTGTTTTAATATTTTTTTTTAGTTTTGTTTTTTTGGGAACGTGACGTGCAGAAACTATCGTACAGCTGACTGACACCCTAATGACGGTGGCTATTTAGACTGCGACCCAGACAAATGTCGCACAGAGATTTTTAAGATCAAGCTTTACACGTGACAGGTAGCAAATGACTTGGTTGTATTCGGTGACGTACAGAAAGTGTCACCTGGACAGAATATACGGTTTGGAGTGAGTGTGCTGAACTGTGACACACAGAAAGGTTACACGCAGCTGTGTGAAATGGATTTGTATCACTCAGCTAAAACAACAAAAAAACTAATTTTTTTCTATATTTTTTTTAATATTTTTTTTTTAGTTTTGTTTTTTTGGGAACGTGACGTGCAGGAACTATCGTACAGCTGACTGACACCCTAATGACGGTGGCTATTTAGACTGCGACCCAGACAAATGTCGCACAGAGATTTTTAGGATCAAGCTTTACACGTGACAGGTAGCAAATGACTTGGTTGTATTCGGTGACGTACAGAAAGTGTCACCTGGACAGAATATACGGTTTGGAGTGAGTGTGCTGAACTGTGACACACAGAAAGGTTACACGCAGCTGTGTGAAATGGATTTGTATCACTCAGCTAAAACAACAAAAAAACTCATTTTTTTGGTATATTTTGTTTTGGATTTTTGTTTTTTTGGGAACGTGACGTGCAGAAACTATCGTAGAGCTAACTGACACCCTACTGACGGTAGCTATTTAGACTGCGACTCAGACAAATGTCGCACAGAGATTTTTGGGATCAAGCCATACATGTGACAGGCAGCAAATAACTTGGTTGTATTCGGTGACATACAGAAAGTGTCACCTGGACAGAAAATAGTGAGTGTACTGAACTGTGACACACAGAATGGTTCCACACTGCTGTGTGCAATGGATTTGTATCACTGATATATAACATAAAAAAATAAAAGGGGGTTATACATGGCGATAGCTGCACTACTAGTGCCAGCCAGCCAAGTGACAAAAAAAAAAAAAATGTCTTCTAGCCCTTAGAAGGGCTGTTGGGTTCTTTGTGGGTGATCCCTGCCTAACAGAGAACTAAATGCAGGCCCTAACACTGTCCCTGAAAGGCAGCAGCTCTATCCCTAACGACATCCAGACGGCATCTGAGCCGAGCACCGCGGCCAGTCGGTAGTATATTCCAGGGTCACCTGATCAGGCCAGCCAACCCCTGCTATCGACATGTAAGGGCCCCACGTGATGCTGGGTGTACCGCAGAGTCTCCTGGCTTGTGATTGGCTGTGTTTTTAGGCGCCTAAAAAGCACGATGCGGAAGTTGCCATTTCCTCGAGCATGGCGAGATACTCGTCCGAGCAGCAAGCACTTACGAGTACCCTAATACTCGAACGAGCACCAAGCTCGGACGAGTATGCTCGCTCATCTCTAGTCGTTATATGTGCACTTTCTCGGTGTCAAAGTATTGTCAGAAAAATAATCTGGGATGTCTGGACCGATATTGTTTGCGCCATTAAGCAGATTCCTCCTCTACAAGGGCCAAGGAGATGTCCTGTGGGTTTGATTTATCCCTTGCCCATTTCAGAGACCTTGAACCCACATCTCGATAGACTTCATTACGGACTTTCTACTAGGTCGGTCGTCTATGCCTAGTAGTCATAGGTAAGTTCTCAAAGGTGTGACATCTGGTGTCATTAAAGAGACTCCCTAATCCAAAAAAAAGTATGTCGCGTCCATGGCAACAGAATACAATGCTCTGTTTCTCCTTGCAGTGTAAGTACGCCGGGAGAGATTAGGTAATTATCTTTTAGGTGTGCCTATTCTGATGTGGCTGAGCGACAACTCAGCTATCCTATTGTGTGGCAACTTGTAATCTGGTCCAGTTGGGCGCCGAGTCAGGTTCTGATCCAAGGACTCAGCGTTGTATTTAAATCCCCTGCTGACAATACACACTTGCCAGTTATAGTTTCGCACTCTCTAGCTGTGCTCCCAGGTTTTGTCCTGTATACATTTGGATTGCTCATATATTTGGCCTCAGCTTGTCTTTGACAATTCTGTGTCTTATGATTTGTTACTGTGTTTCCGTCTGGTTCTGGCTTTGGCATGGCTATTCTGACTATCCTCTGTCTTCTTATTTGGCACTGCATTGTCCACCCTGTTCTGACCTGTTTCTCTATTATGACTCAGTCTCTGTGTTGTTTCATCTCAATGTGTGCTTGACTTGCATTTAGCAGGTGAAGGAATGTCGACTAGTTGCGGACTTGCCACCTAGGGCTTGCACTGCACTGGGTTCAAGATAGGGCTCACTGTCTGTGTATTCCTACTTACTGTGGTTACAGTCTTGGACGTGTCTAATTGGATTTAAATGCAGGTGGTAGAAAGCTACACCAAGATGCACGGAGGCAGGTTTGTGTTACTGTACATGGAATCCTTATATCAGCCCTATTTTAAGTTGAAGAATTATGACTGATACTGTCAGAAAAATATCAACTTTATTGTCTATTAAACGCATTGAGATTTTTTCATTCTAAATACAGAATAAAATGAGAACACAATAAATTAAGAAACACTCACATACAGTATATAACTTAGTAGACAGATGACATTTTTTCCACTTTATATCTATCACATACAAAATCACATCCTCTGAACAAGTTACAGAAAATTACCGCACATAGACTAAATTTTCTGCAACATAACACATTTGTTAAAAAGAAGCACATAATACACACCTATTCAAAGGAGTCTGTGGAGTTTCAGAACGTCAATTCATTACTGCAAAGCTGCACAGATAGATCTTTTCTTGTCTTTATTTTATTATTCAATGACAATTCAATAGCTCTAGTACAAATATCTGGTAATTTCCAAGAGACAAAAATGTAGTTCCCTTCACATGAGAGCACTGCAATGAAAATTGCATAATGTAATTCAAATATTGCCAAAAGGAGAAAATTGTAAAGTAGAAAAAACTGAAAAATCACAATACCTACACTGTACTATTAGAATATTTTAGTTTTTTCCCAAACTCGCCACAGGTTTGATTTAGTAGGGAGACAACTTTGAGTGTATTTATTGTGTTTGATATAGCAATTCATGTCCTAGTTCAGGGATCAGCAACCTTCGGCACTCCAGCTGCTGTGAAACTACAACTCCCAGCATGCAAATATACTCAGCTGTTCTTATAATTCCCACAGAAGTGAATGAAACATTTTGGGAGTTGTAGTTTCTGAACAGCTGGAGTGCCGGAGGATGCTGATTTCTGTCCTAGTTGTACAAGTTGGCTTTCTAGAAATTGGTATATTTTGCCTTGGTTGAGGCTAACATGGTAGTTAGGCCAATGTCTCTCCATAACGCATAAGCATAGCACTACATTGCTCACATTGGCAGAACAATTAGGGGCAATTAGTGTCAGCTCAGTTTAGGCACACGGACAGCCAGAGGATGTATTTAAAGGCTATGTATACCTTTGAGGTAATTATTGCATTTTACTTATTTTGAGCTAAAATAATTTTTCTTTCAATTGGTCTTTATAAACAATATGGAATCCTTTTTTGTGTAAATAGCTGAGATGCTCTTCTAGCTGCCTGTGGATTTTCTGCCTTTTCCGTCATCTGGGGAGCTGATGGACTACTTATCGCTAATCTCTGACATTATAAACACTCATTAAAGCTCAATCCTTATCTTAATGATAAGAATGTGGCTTAAATAAGTGTTTATGATCTCTTGGTAGTTTAGAGATAAGTGCTATTAGATTACCGACACAAAGTGAAATTGAAAGTACCAGTAACACAGTTAGAAAAACAGTTAAGCCTTTTTTTTTAATAAAGGCTAAATGAAAATGATTTTTAGCCAAAAATGAATAAAAAGCAATCATAAACAAAAATTGCCTCCAAAGGTGTACATAGCTGTATGTTACTAATGGTTCTCGCACAGGGATTCAGCCCTTGCCTTACATTTATAATTCTGTGCAGAAATTACATCCTGCCAGTACCGTAAATATACTGTGTGGTACATGAAGGAGTGGTTCTGTGAGGCCTGTTATTGCATCTCAGCCTGTTTTACTAAAATGAATATATTGCCAACTGGGTGTTACTATTCCTTTTAACAACATTTTCCCATAGTGTTATACTGTCAGTACTGACTGAACAGTGTCAGGTGCACATCCATAAAGCTAACATACAAACAGCAAACAAAATATGGCAGCACATTGTTACACATGAAAGCAATGGAACCAGAGATTATTCTGGATTATGTAGTACACCAGAGCAGCCACTACCAGTCCTACACCCTGCTACTTTCTCTAATAGACTAACCAATAATGTCATCTGTGCATTTATATTGTGCCTTAATAACATGGCTATGTAGCTTATTATTAACTTAATATTATGTATCTTATTACATGCACTGTGCCTGGTTGTCTAGCAGGTGGAAGTGTATCTGGCAGAGAGAGATCTTTAGATAGAATGGAACTTCCCATTACACCTCCTCCCCTTTTGGGCAGAAGTGGGCTAGCCCTGCTTCCTACTAAGTTGCTGTAGTTAGTTGTTGAGTGAAGTTTAGAATTGGAAGGAGAGCAGACATATGAAAGTAAGGAGACCTCCTGCAGCAGGAGTCTCCCAAGGAAAGCAGCTCATAGATCACCATGACTCCTTACAGTTTACAGAGTATAACAAGGGGGTCAAGAACTGTCAGAAAGTCCATCTACCAGGCCAAAGCCAGAGTCTAGCACAGCAGAGAAAAAGAAAGCAATGTATCCAAGTCTGCCTTCCAGTTTACCCCAAAGCCAGCTGGAGAAAAAGAAAAAGACCAAGTTTTGTCTGGATGCAAGTTTATTCAAGTAAAGCTGTTGACCTTTTACCAAGTCTGGACTCTACCAACTACCACTCTCCCCTTTATTGCTTTGGAGCCTAACCCTGTCTAGGTAGAAGCACCCTGACATACAGAACTAGTAAAGACGCATTACCACTCGGCATTCCTAAAAACCTGCCACACTATCGGCCCTGGGGGGCGGCAGGATGCAAATAATGTTACTATACCTTTTATACATAAAAAATAGAAGTTCTTCAGACACATTTTTGATCAAACTTGTGTTAGGCCCAACTACCAATGTCAAGGTGGCTTCAACAGATGGGTACCTTACGCTAACAGAACTGCCTATCCTAGGTCTACCTTAAGCCTATAATGTTCAGTGTAGGAACCAGCTATATTTATATTCTGCTTAGAAGCCCTGGGCAAATGAGCAGGGGGTGCTTAATCTAAAATGAGGCAGCTACTCTCCAAACACAGTGCAAGAAAATTTAGACTACCACATCCAAAGTCACAGCTGCACATCCATAAAGCTAACATACAAACAGCAAACAAAATATAACTGCACTCCCCGCCCATCTGCCCTGGGCTTCTAAGCAAAGTATAAATACAGATGGTGGTTCCTACACCATCCTGAATATTGCAGGCTTAGGTTAGGTCCAGGAGAGGCAGTTCTGTTAGTGTTAGGTACCCATCTGTTGGTAGAAGGGCCTGACACACATTTGATCAAAAATGTGGGCAAAGAGCTTCCATTTCTCATGTATAATAGGTATAGATACATCATAATACAGAATAATTTCTAATCCCTAGTTCCATTGTTTGCATGTGTAACAGTGTGCTGCCATATTTTGTTTGCTCCAGTGTCAGGGTGTGTATAGTCACACCTAATTCATAAGAGGAATTGTAACATCCAGTTGTCATATTCATATTATTTATACATTTCCAGGAAGAATAAAAGTGGACAGCACAATGCTGTGAAATGTAATTGCTGTATTTACTAAAACAGACATGTCAGCAGAGTCATCAGGTCACCTTTACTAAAAAACAAAACAAAAACAAACTAAACATACACTATGCAATGCTACTGTATACAACCTGATAAAATAATACCTGATAATTTTACTTTAATCATAGGTCTATGTTTACCACAGACTCATGGAAGTTATTTAATAATGTTGTTCATAATGATTTGCTATATTTTTGTTACCTACTTTATTATTCTGTTTATCTCATTTACTGCTGAATGTTGAAGCTTCCATTAACCTGAATTATCCATTAGTTTGTTGATACAACACTGTTTTCTTTTTATTGTATTGTTAGCTGTTACATGGAAAAGCAGTTTTGTTATTTTTTGGCCAAATGTGCCATTGCATAGCTGATACAGTTAGTGTTGAGCTGAAAAACAACATATTCTGTTGAGAAAAATTTCCAAAAATCCAAGCAGCAATGTTCATAAACAGCTCCCTGTAGCGCTTTAACTGGTCCCAGCTTTGCTGTAATACAAGTAGAATGTTGAATATTATTCTACAAAACAGAATACATTTTAAAAACCTCGCAAGCAAAACACACTGGGTACTTTTATTTCCAGTGTCACATGCACTGACTTAATATGAAACATTTGTATCGTCTTGTAAAGTAATATTACAAGTAGAAAACACATAAAAATAACAGATATTTGCTGAGGAACCTGTTCCAGTAAAATTCTACTTTTAATTTAAAAGTAATAAAAGGTTTTTATAATCCATTCTTTTTGTTTATGGGGTTATTTTCTTGAATGTTCTTGTTTTTCATAAGAATGATCTGGAGCTATTTGTATTAAGTCCAATAAACATTTTTCTTTTTTTCCTTTTTTATGCATTATTGGGTGAGTAAATAAATACGTTTATGAACCTAGATATAAAAGGTTATGCACTGCCTAGGTTATAGCAGATATAGCAAAGATATTCAACTCTATACCTACATCGACATAAATAAACAAGATTCGTTATTCAGCAAGGCATAAGCACATACAGTAAAAGTTCATATTATTATTGCATCTTCTTTGAAAATCTTAAAATAAAAGTGAGAAATGTGGTAATAAGTGTCTGTATTAACCACATGAATATATTGAATGCAAACTTTTAACACAACATTTTAGTCAAGGAACAAGTATTTCAGATTAAATCCCTTTAATATAAAAAATATTGAATAAGTTAAAGGGGTACTCTGAGACAGGTAATGTAGTAGTGAACAGGGATAGTATAACAGATATACTGCACTGTTGCCTTAAAAGGGTTTTCCAAGGATTATATACAGATGACCTATCATCTGGATAATTCATCAGTATCTGATTAGCTGCTTGAGAAGGCACCAGTGCTCCTGTGAGTGTTGTGGCCTTTTCCCTGCTCACAAAGGATAGCACCATACATTGTACCGCGGTTGTGCTTGGTATCACAGCTCAACCCAATTCACTTCTATGGGGCTGGGCTGCGCCTAGGTCATGTGACCAATGAACGTGATGTCACTGGCCTAGGCAAAGCTAAGAGACGGCCATGGCTCTACTGCGAGCGCCTGTGCCGTCTCAAACAGCTGATTGGCAGGGGTTCCAGGTTTTGGACGCCCACCGATCACATACAGATGACATAAGTCTTGGAAAGGCCCTTTAATTCTACCGTCACAATATGTATTCATGCAGTATTGTTGGTTTCTTTCCAAGTCTACTATACAGATATATAGGATGTACTGATGCTTCTTGCTAGATACTAACTGACATACATTTATTACATTTATTCATGGGCCCTGGTACAAGAGTTCAGCTTGGGCCTCCATTTCCTCAGTGCGTTGTGGCAACGGCCAGGGAAGCACATAGCCTATCTGCTGCCTACAGCAAAAATTGGCACAGCACACCCCTCCATGCCAAATTCTCAACCTAACCCCTTCCCTCCAGCCTTACGATTAAAGACATACTTGGAAAACTTTACATACAGCAGTACAAAACATACCGGGTAATACAGCACCACATACGTCTTACATCCAATGACGTCTCCTCTGATGTAGACATTCTCTTTCTTCATCTTCTCCATTCAGCCCAGACATCCATGATGATTTCTTACAGCCTTCACTTGTCTCTGCAGACAAACGGACATCTTAGTTTCCTACTTTTCCATCATCCTCCCACCTTTTGAACACTCCATTCTGCCACCCCCAATACTGTGAGACTCAAAACTATACTGCAGAAACAGTCCCCCTGGAAATACTAGTACTACACAGATAATGCCTCCTTCAATAATGATTGCCACATAGTGTCCTAAAAATAACTGTGCCCAGTGTACCTGATAGTAATAGTGCATAATGTCCCCCATAAATAATTGTGCTAAGCTGATACTGTGCCAGGGTGTCCCCCACAGTAATTGTGCTCCCCAAAATTCCACTAATAGAAATAATTATCTCCCAGAGTGCAAAGTGTTAACAGTGTCCCAATAGTAATAATGCCCCCATGTGTGTCAGTGCCAATACAAAAAATACTCCCTTATAATGTGCACCAGTACAAAAAAATACCCCCTTATGATGTGGTTCAGTATGACAAATACTCCCTTATAATGTGTGCCAGTATAGAAAATACCCCCTTATAATGTGCACTGGTACAAAAAATACCCCCTTACATCTCAAATCAGACCCCCATATCAGACCTCAAATCAGACCCTCATATCGGGCCTCAAATCAGACCCCCATATCACAGCTCACATAAGATCCCATATCAGATCCTCAGATCAGAGTCCCATTAGACCTTCATGTTAGACCCCCATTTTAGATCTCAGATCAGAGCCCCTTTAGACCTTCATGTCAGACACCCTTTAGACCTAGTTAACATGAATTAGGCGATTTCCTGTTTAAAGGGGTTTTCTGCTTTGCAAAATCCTTGTTAGAATGACCCCATACCAATAGTAAGCTTGGATCCCCAGCAATCAGCTGCAATTTGTAAGAAAACCTTGCAGTAAGTGTCCACAGAGGACACTTAGTATTACACAGTACTGTTGAAATCAATGGGTTGTCAGGCAATCCGGGGTTTCCAAAGCAGGTATTCCAGAGAAAAAAGAGATGCACTTTGTAACTGTCCTCAATAGTTCCCCCTCTATTAACTGAGTTTCATAGTATAGCGTGTGTGTGTGTGTATATATTTAATATATAAAGCTGAGTGTATGTGTGTGTGTGTGTGTGTGTATGTCCGCTAAAGGAATACGCACCGCTGCAGCTGCAATCACAAAATTTGGCACACATGTACATCAGGTGTCTGGGAAAGTTTTAGATCAGTTTTCAACTCTCCAGGGTGTACTGTTTCTGAGATATTCCCCAAAAATGAATTAGCCAATAGTAGCCTGGTCACATGTCCCTTATCAGCCAATAGAAGCTCACAGGCAGTCTCCACACACCAGGTTTTTATGACAACCTAGCCAGTTCACTGCTGTAGGTCTGCATTAAAGAGGCAGAGCACTGTGGATGACAATGGTAAAGGGGTATTTCGGTTACCATAAATATAACTTATGTTTTAGACTAATCATCATCAATCATTACCTCATATAATGTAAATTTCACATATTTACTGTTCAGTAGTAATAAAAGATGTATTCTTCCACTGCTATCCACCTTCCTCCTAAATTACTATGGCATCAACCTGATACCACTCCCAAATACCACTAAGTCACGTCCCTGACTCAGTCAGGCCACGCTGCTTCCATGCCGCATTTGACCGGGATTAAAAATATAGGTAAAAATCACCTTCTTTCAGCTGCAGGGGTGGGGGGAGGGGGTGACTTTCTCCCTGCAGCTCATTACTCAGACTGCACAGTGCTGCTGCTGAGAGTGAGCTGTTCAAAAGGACATCCCAGGCCCTGCGCATGAAAGAGGACAGGGAGTCTGAAAGCCAGACTGTCCAGCCTAAAACAAGACCTCTGGCCACCCTAGGGGCAGGCTGATTTTAGGGTGGCCAGATGTCCGGCTTTAGGCTGGACAGTCCAGTTTTCTGGCTACCTGTTCTCCGCCCGACGCATTGCCTGGAGGGACACAGGTATGTCCACCCTTTCAGTAGCTCACACTCAGACAGCTTCTCCTCTTCTCCTCTGTGTCTTCATGGAGCCAGGGGTGCATGGCCTCATGGCGCTGTTTCACGTTTGGGGGAATGGCTGGTGAGGTCTGGCTTTCTGGGGTGAAAACAGTGGCCACTCTAGCTGCTGTGGAGGCCACAGTTAAACGGGTGGGCTGCTGTAGAGGTCACTGTTAAAGGGGCGGGCCGCTGTAGAGGTCACTGTTAAGGGGGAGGGCCACTGTAGAAATCACTGTTAAAGGGGCGGGCTGCTGTAGAGGTCACTGTTAAAGGGGCGGGCTGCTGTAGAGGTCACTGTTAAAGGGGCAGGCACTGTAGAGGTCACTCTCGATATCTTTTAATGACACACACACACAAACAGTAAATGAAATAAATTAAATATACCCAGGCGAAGCCGGGTCCTTCAGCTAGTATATATATATATATATATATATATATATATATATATATATATATATATAACAAAGAGGTTTTTTAAACTATACAACCCTTTTAACTAGTCTTCAAGCCACATTGAAACCATAGTGTTGCAGATCAATGTTGCAAATCAATTTTTGGAATGCGGATGAATAACAGGGCTCTTTAATTGGTTGTATTTGCAAATAATTTAGCAAATCTGACATGTCACTTTATGTTG
This sequence comes from Rhinella marina, assembly GCA_900303285.1. Classification (NCBI taxonomy): domain Eukaryota; kingdom Metazoa; phylum Chordata; class Amphibia; order Anura; family Bufonidae; genus Rhinella; species Rhinella marina. Next base: position 32,806 of record ONZH01025502.1, on the reverse strand, counting down.
TAATAATTTTGGAACACTTTTTTACTTATCCAAGCCATTCTAAGACTATTTTCTCATGACATATTCTACTTCATGCTAGTGGCAAATTTGAACCAATATGTTTTACCTTTATTTATTTAAAAAAAATACCAAATTTACAAAAAATTAGCAATTTTTAAAGTTTCAATTTTTCTGCTTTTAAAACAATTAATGGCATTAGAAGGCTTAGTATTTTTAAATTTTCAAGAAAATTTCTGAAAACAGACAGTTTAAGAACCAATTAAGTTCTGAAGTGACTTTAATGAGCTTGCATAGTATAAACTATCCATAAATGACCCCATTTAAAAAAACTACATCGCTCAAATTATTTAAAATTGATTTTAGAAATCCACAGGTATTAATGTGAAATGGAGGCGAAATTTAAAAATGTCATTTTAATTTTGCATTTTAATCCATTTTTTTTCTTGCAAAACAGCAAGGGTTAACAGAAAAACAAACCTCAATATTGATTACCCTGATTCTGCCTTTTACAGAAACACCTCGAACATGCTAGTAAACAGCTAAATGGGCAGTGGGAGGGCTCAGAAGGGAAGGAGCACTATATGGTTTTTGGAGGGCAGATTTTACCAGAATGGTTTTTGGGTGCCATGCTGAGACCCTGAGGTAACCCCACAGTAGAAAATCCCCAAAAGTGACCCAAAATTGTTAACTACAACCTTCACAAAATTTGTTGAGGGGTATAGTGAGTGCTTTGACCCCACAGGCATTTCATAGAATTAAGAAACACTTGGCTGTGAAAATGAAGAATTACATTTTTTTATAATAAAAGTCCCAGGTTTTTCATTTTCGCAGTGGGTAAGGATAAAATGCACCCCACATTTGTTATACATTTTTTTCCTGAATATGGCAACACCCCATATGTGATCATAAACTGCTGTTTGGGCACACAAAGTCAACTGCTGTGTGAGTGCTCCAAAAGAAGGAGCTGCATCTGGATTTTCTAACATGGAATTTTCAGACTTTTTTTTAAGAGCTATAACTTTTTATTTTTTCATTGATTGAGCTATGTGAGGGCAGTTTTTTTTTCAGGACAAGCCTTAGTTTTTATTGGCACCATTCAGGGGTGCATGTGGATTTTTTGAGAGATGAGGTGGGCAAAATTTGAAATTCTGTAATTGTTTTTTATTTTTAATTTACGAGGTTCATCATGTGATATGATATCTTTATTCTGCAGATTGATTGACTGATTATAATGATACCAAATGTATATAGTTTTTTTTCAAGATTTCCTCCTTTTGTATCATAAAATAACTTTTTTTCATCGCCACATACTAACATCCATAATATTTTTTTTCTGCCAACATAAGTGTCTGAGGGCTTGCCCTTAGAGTCACAGACTGTAGTTTTGGTACTATTTTGGGGTACATAAGAATTTTTGATCTCTTGATATTATGTTTTTTGGGAGACAATTAGAGATGAGCAAAGCGATTTGTTGATTCGTTGATTCGTATCGAATCTTGGGATTTTTCAGCTGCGAAGCGAATCTGAATATTAGGTGATTCGCTTCGCTTTTGTACGCATCGCTACGTAGTTTGTCCGCTAAATTATACGCTATTCTATGTATAATTTTGTTACGCTATACGCTGTTGCTTAGACTCCTCCCTGGTAGTTACTCTACACGCTGTTGCGTACGAATTCTATTCAGCGATGCAGACTCCTCCCTGGTAGTTCCGCCCACTTCTCCTGCGTGCGAGGAAGACGTGGCAAGTCAGCAGAGTAAGATGGCGGCGAGACAGCGCGGTCCTGACTGGGGAAGCATGTTGTGGGCAGACGACCCCTATGAGGAGAAGGAACCGGAGATCTATCTCTCACAACTCAACAGGAAGTCGGATGAGGTGCCTGCTGAGGTGGTGACTCCACTGGCTGACAAGGCGGAGGCGGCAGGAGTTCCCGCTCCGCCGTGCAAGGACTACTCCTTACGCCAGAATTTGATGGTCCCTGAGGCTGTCACCCGGAACACCCAGACCCTCTGGGAATATAAAAAGCTGGTGGAGGAGTGGGTTGTTCAGGTGTTGGAGCACCCACGGTCCGGTGACCCTAAGCTGGAGCGCCGAAGGGGAACCGTTATTTGGTTCAACGTGGAGCGGGGAGTCGGTTTCATCGGCGATGAGGAGACGGCGGAGGAATTATATGTTAATCGCCGTTTGGTTAAGCGGCTGTATCTTCCGCCCGTACGCCACAATCTCCAAGCAGGGGATTACATGGAGTATACCCCCATGAAGAGCCTCCAAGGCCCCTTTGCTACTGGGGTTAAAAATCTTAAAGAGACCACCTACTCCTGCAGTGCCCCCGGAAGACTGGAGTGAGGAGGCCCAGGCCGCAGAAGAGGCTTGTGACCTTGAGATTTAAAGAGAAATCCCAAGGTCAGGATCAGCCGGAACCCCTGATTCCTGATTTGCCGCCACCGATACCACCGATCCTTCATGTGGGACAGATGACCACGAACACTTTCATGTACCATCCAACTGTGGTACAGTACCACTACCAACTGCCATGCCCATGGCAGTTGCAGGCCGCACAGTCCACCGCTCGTGGAAGACCGTTACCGTTACAGCCGGAGATTCTGTCACCTGGTATGCCGGCAGGAGGATCTGGCCACTACAGATTGATGGGCAGGGCCAAAGTTTCCACTGCCTTTGTCAGTGTGACAGCCCAGTCACCAAGAAGACCATCCTTGAGAGGTCGGCGGGGGTCTGCTGCCGCAACCAGGGCCGCTTTCATGATGAGGCAGGAGCGCCCTCTCATGTCCTTTAGCTCCAGCAGCAGTGAGGAGGACCTGCTGGCCTTTAAGTAATTCCAGCAGTTTTTTTGGGAGCCACAATATGGACTTATCCTGAAGGGTGGGCACTAGTTGGCCCTTGTTTTTAGTTTTGTTGCCCCGCGTTTGTCCTCACCCAGATGGCCATGGATTGTTAGGACTCCCCCCATCAAAAAAAAGTTATTTTATCCAAGTTGCGCATACGTGCGCCTCATCCCTTTTTTCCCCCTTTTCAGGTTATTTGGGGAGCACCTCGAAAGAGGGTTTTTTAAAGGGAACCTCTGCTGCTATTTTTTTACCCATTTGGATTACAATTTTGTCTATGTGGATTACAAATTGCGAGTGGACGCCGCGACCTCTCCTCGTACGTGCCTGCGTATTACGTAATCGCTTAGACAATAGTACGCTGACATTCGTAAGCTATTTGTACGCGCATGCGTACGTCTTCTAAGAAGTTGCGTACATTTTGTAAATGATCGATCGTTATTAGTGAGCGAATGTTTGCTAATAGCACATAATAACGTATATTTTGTACGCAAATACAACGAATCTATTAGTTGAATACACGAATTTTAGGAAAAGTTTGGCGAATATTCGGCGAATAATTTTTTCATTGATTCACTCATCTCTAGAGACAATGTAACCAAAAATAGCTGTTCTGTTCTGTTACAGTGGTAAAAATTGTGTAGATTACGTAATATTTTTAAAGAGCCTATAGTTACAGATGCAGTAATACCAAATATGTCTATTTTCAGTTCTACACAATAAAAGCATTCTTGAAAATAAAATCATGTTTTTGTAGGGTTTTTTTCTGGAAATAGTGGTTTTTTTTTTGCAGGATGAGGTCACATTTTCATTGGCATGATTTTGAGCTATACAGTACTCTTTCTGTGAAGCAAAGTGACAAAATTTTTTTTTTTAAGGTGTTCACCTGACGGGTTAGATTATGTAAGACTTTTATGGAGCTGGTTGTTATGGATGCAGAAATACCAAATATATCTATTTTTTTATTATATTCTTTTTATATTTTTTTACAATAATAAACATTATAAATATAAACTCGATTTGACCTTCATATCCAAGGTTATGCAATATTTTTATTATGCTATATGTGATACATATAAATAGAAAATGTAATTGACAAGGGCTTTTGTAAAGAGAAACCTGTAAATATTTCAACGTTGGTGCTATATAAATTCTAGACTAAAAGGGATGACACTGTCCTTTTTGGAGAGGGAGTTAAATAAGAAATTTACAAAATAACTATAACTATCTTTAAAAAAAAATCTTTTCCATCTTAACAAGGATTCTGTTGGTATAAAACACCAAAATTATTCAATAAAATGCAACTATTCTTTTTTTTATTTGCTTTGTAACAGAGATTGGTAATCTAATACAGTACATATACTCTATGGCTATCCTCTGGCCATTTGAAACAAAACATGAAATACTATTTCTAAATTTTTGGATAGGTCCTCGTGTCCCCAGAAATTGTTTTGCCCAATTTAGATGATATCTATTTATTCTATTTATTTAATCTTCATTTATACCTCTTTTTATTATGTCACCAACATTCTAATAGATATTGGAAAGATAAAGATGTTCCCAGAATATTTTGAAAGGGCTAGATGATCAGTGGTTGATGAATGTGAAAAATTTGAGAAAATCTGGGGGAAATGATTAGGATTTGCCAACAACATTGAATGTGGCTTTTTATACTAGCTCGCAATAGTTTATACACAGTCCTCATTTCATTCTGCAGTAATTTCTTAAATTGGGACATCCTAAAACAGGACAAAATAATTGGAGAAATAATACCAAAAAATCCCATATTTACATTCAGAAAAGCAAGAAATCTGGGAAATCTAGTTACCCCATCATAAGAAACAGCAACATTAATAAGAAAGCGGAAACACGGAAATGTTTCTCACCCCTGTTCAGTGTGCAAAGCATGTCAGAATATAACATTCACTAACCCCATTTTTATGTAGAGAACGAGGAAGAAAGAGTTAAAAATTAGAGATGAGCGAGCATACTCGTCCGAGCTTGGTACTCGTTCGAGTATTAGGGTACTCGTAAGTACTCGCAGCTCGGACGAGTATCTCGCCATACTCGAGGAAATGGCAACTTCCGCATCGTGCTTTTTTGGCGCCTAAAAACACAGCCAATCACAAGCCAGGAGACTCTGCGTACCACCCAGCATCACGTGGGGCCCTTACATGTCGATAGCAGGGGTTGGCTGGCCTGATCAGGTGACCCAGGAATATACTACCGACTGGCCGCGGTGCTCGTCTCAGATGCCGTCTGGATGTCGTTAGGGATAGAGCTGCTGCCTTTCAGGGACAGTGTTAGGGCCTGCATTTAGTTGTCTGTTAGGCAGGGATCACCCACAAAGAACCCAACAGCCCTTCTAAGGGCTAGAAGACATTTTATTTTATTATTTTTGTCACTTGGCTGGCTGGCACTAGTAGTGCAGCTATCGCCATATCTAACCCTGTTTTTTTTTTATTGTTCTATCTCAGTGATACAAATCCATTGCACACAGCACTGTGGAACCATTCTGTGTGTCACAGTTCAGCACTGACTCACTCCAATCCATATATACTGTCCAGGTGACACTTTCTGTACGTCACAGAATACAACCAAGTCATTTGCTACCAATATCATCTACAGCTTGATCCAGAAAACTCTCTGTGCGACATTTGTCTGGGTCGCAGACTAAATAGTCACGGTTAACAGGGTGTCAGTGAGTTCTACCATAGTTCTTGCACGTCACGTTCCCAAAAAAACAAAATATAAAAAAAAAATTATTTTTTCAGTTGTTTTAGCTCAGTAATACAAATCCATTTTACTCAGCTGCGTGTAACCTTTCTGTGTGTCACAGTTCAGCACATTCGCTCCCATCCGTATATACTGTCCAGGTGACACTTTCTGTACGTCACACAATACAACCAAGTCATTTGCTACCAATATCATCTACCGCTTGATCCAGAAAATTCTCTGTGTGACATTTGTCTGGGTCGCAGACTAAATAGCCACCGTTAATAGGGTGTCAGTCAGTCCTACCATAGTTCCTGCACGTTACGTTCCCAAAAAAACAAAATTTAAAAAAAATATAAAAAACAAAATATTAAAAAAAATTATTTTTTCAGTTGTTTTAGCTCAGTGATACAAATCCATTTTACTCAGCTTTGTGTAACCTTACTGTGTGTCACAGTTCAGCACATTCGCTCCCATCCGTATATACTGTCCAGGTGACACTTTCTGTACGTCACACAATACAACCAAGTCATTTGCTACCAATATCATCTACCGCTTGATCCAGAAAATTCTCTGTGCGACATTTGTCTGGGTCGCAGACTAAATAGCCACCGTTAACAGGGTGTCAGTCAGTTCTACCATATTTCCTGCACGTCACGTTCCCAAAAAACAAAATTGTAAAAAAAATATAAAAAAACAAATATAAAAAAAAAATTATTTTTTCAGTTGTTTTAGCTCAGTGATACAAATCCATTTTACTCAGCTTTGTGTAACCTTTCTGTGTGTCACAGTTCAGCACATTAGCTCCCATCCGTATATACTGTCCAGGTGACACTTTCTGTACGTCACACAATACAACCAAGTCATTTGCTACCAATATCATCTACCGCTCGATCCAGAAAATTCTCTGTGCGACATTTGTCTGGGTCGCAGACTAAATAGCCACCGTTAACAGGGTGTCAGTCAGTCCTACCATAGTTCCTGCACGTCACGTTCCCAAAAAAACAAAATATAAAAAAAATAAAATAATTTTTTCAGTTGTTTTAGTTCAGTGATACAAATCCATTTTACTTAGCTGCGTGTAACCTTTCTGTGTGTCACAGTTCAGCACACTCGCTCCAATCCGTATAATCTGTCCAGGTGACACTTTCTGTAAGTCACTTAATTCTACCGGACTTAATTTTTTATTTTTTTTTTATCATACACCTATATACAAAAAATGTTGAACCCCAGGGCTAAGGGTCGAGGACGAGGGCGTGGGCATTCAATTACTGCAGGGGGCAGAGGCCGTGGTCCTGGGCAGGGTGAGACAGTACCCGCTGATGAGGGAGCAGGGGAATTCCGCAGAGCTACACTCCCTAGCTTCATGTCTCAACTTACAGGGACACGTGGTAGAGGACTGTTGAAACCACAACAGTGCGAACAGCTGATCTCGTGGATTGCGGACAATGCTTCAAGTAATTTGTCCACCAGTCAGTCTTCCACGCAGTCCACCCACGTTACCCAAGGGAGCACTCCTCTAGCTCCTCCACCTCAACCTCCTTCCCCCCAGTCTGCCCCCTCCCAGGAAAATTTGGAATGCGATCCGGCATACTCTCAGGAACTGTTTTCTGGACCCTTCCCAGAGTCACAAACCACTTCTCAGGTTGCTGCTGACCTCGTTCCCGATGCCCAAGTTTTCCAACTGTCGCAGTCTGTGGGTGATGATGATGATGACAATGTTGAGTTAGTGGAAGAAGTTTGTAAAGAGGTGTCGGACGATGAGGAGACACGGTTGTCAGACAGTGGTGAAGTTGTTGTTAGGGGAGGAATTCCGAGGGGGGAGCAGACTGAGGAATCGGAGGATGACGAGGTGACTGACCCAAGCTGGGTTGATATGCCGAGTGAAGACAGTGCTTCTGAGGCGGAGGCGAGTGCTGCACCAGAACAGGTTGTAAGACGCAGTGGTGTGGCCAGAGGGAGAAGCAGGGCCAGAGCTGGTGCATCAGCAGCAACTGTTTCACGTAGGGAAGCTCCCGTGGCGAGGCCTAGATGTTCGCAAGTCTGGAGGTTCTTTAAAGAAAGTGAGGATGACCGACGGACTGTGGTGTGCAACCTGTGCCACACCAGGATCAGCAGGGGTGCCACCACTACTAGCCTAACCACCACCAGCATGCGCAGGCATATGAGTGCTAAACACCCCACTCAATGGAACCAAGGCCGTTCACCACCCCCTGCGGGTCACACCACTGCTCCTTCCCCTGTGTCACTCGCTGCCTCTGCTAGTCAACCCCCTGCCCAGGACCCCGGCACGAGCGCCTCCCGCCGGAAAACCACACCTTCGCCTCCACGATCCTCCACAGTGTCCACCAATGTGTCCCAGCGCAGCGTTCAGCTGTCTTTACAGCAGACGCTGGAGCGCAAGAGGAAATACAGTTCCACCCACCCACATGCCCAAGCCCTCAACGTCCACATCTCCAAATTGCTTAGCCTGGAGATGCTGCCCTATAGGCTGGTAGAGACCGAGGCCTTTCGAAATCTCATGGCGGTGGCTGCCCCTCGGTATTCCGTCCCCAGCCGCCACTATTTTTCCCGATGTGCCGTCCCAGCCCTACACCAGCACGTGTCACAGAACATCATCCGTGCCCTGACCAACGCTGTTTCTGAGAAGGTCCACCTAACCACGGACACGTGGACAAGTGCTGCCGGGCAGGGACACTATATCTCACTGACGGCACATTGGGTTAACTTGGTGGAGGCTGGGACCGAGAATGACCCTGGGGCCTCTCATGTACTGCCCACACCGAGGATTGCGGGGCCTACCTCGGTCACGGTCTCTCAAACGTACTATGCCTCCTCCTCCTCCTCCGACCCCTCCTCCTCCACCGAATTACCATCCGTGGGCACGGCGCCTTCAGTCGGTAGCTCTAGGCGCAGCAGCAGTGCCGTGGGTAAGCGCCAGCAGGCGGTGCTCAAACTGCTGAGCTTAGGTGACAAAAGGCACACCGCCCAAGAGCTGTTACAGGGCATCACGGCGCAGACCGATGTGTGGCTGGCACCGCTGAACCTCAAGCCAGGCATGGTTGTGTGTGACAACGGGCGTAACCTGGTGGCGGCTCTGCAACTCGGCAGACTGACACATGTGCCATGCCTGGCCCACGTGTTCAATCTTATAGTTCAGCGGTTCCTCAAGACATACCCCAATCTGTCTGATTTGCTCACCAAGGTGCGCCGCATCTGTGCGCATTTCCGCAAGTCTAGCACAGATGCTGCCACTCTCAGGGCAGCGCAGCGCCGCCTACAACTGCCCGCTCACCGACTGTTGTGCGACGTGCCCACGAGATGGAATTCCACATTAAACATGTTATCCAGAGTTTACCAGCAGCGCAGAGCGATTGTAGACTGCCAGATGTCATCTTCCACCAGAACTGGTAGTCAGGTCTCTCAGATTCCTCAAGTCTACAATGAGGAGTGGACGTGGATGTCTGATATCTGCCAGGTGTTGAGCAACTTTGAGGAGTCAACACTGATGGTCAGCGGCGATGCCGCCATTATCAGCCTCACCATCCCGCTGCTTTGCCTGTTGAAAAACTCACTGCTCAGCATCAAGTCGGATGCTTTGCGCTTGTCACAAGAGACGGTGGAGGAAGATACGTCACTTGATAGCCAGAGCACCCTCCGGTCTGTTTCTCAGCGCGTATCGGAGGAGGGGGATGAGGATGAGGAGGAAGAGGAGGAGAATGTTGGCGAGACAGTAGAGGGTACCAGTGCTCAGTCCTTAACTCTTGAGCGTGTATGGGCTGAAGAGGAGGACTTGGAGGAGGAGACTTGGAGGAGGAGGAGGAGGAGGAAATGGAGAGTCAGGCCAGTGAGGAGAGGGAATTCTTGCGTGTTGGGACTCTGGCGCACATGGCAGACTTCATGTTAGGCTGCCTATCCCGTGACCCTCGCGTTAGAAGAATTTTTTCAAACACCGATTACTGGGTGTTCACTCTCCTGGACCCACGGTACAAGCAGAACCTTTCCACTCTCATCCCTGCAGAGGAAAGGAGTATGAGAGTGAATAGGTATCAACAGGCCCTGGTGCACAAGCTGAAACAATTCTTCCCATCTGACGCCGCTAGCGGCAGAGGGCATGGTTCTGTGGGCCAAGTAGCGGGGGAGAGGAGGCGAGCAGGCAGCTTGTCCAGCACTGGCAGGGGAACGCTCTCCAAGGCCTTTGCCAGTTTTATGTCACCCCAGCAAGACACTGTCACCTGTCCCCAGTCTAGGCAGAGTAGGGGGGAGCTGTACAGAAAGATGGTGAGGGAGTACCTAGCTGACCATACCAACGTCCGGACCGATCACTCTGCTCCATACAACTACTGGGTTTCAAAGCTGGACACGTGGCCTGAACTGGCGCTGTACGCCTTGGAGGTGCTGGCCTGCCCTGCCGCTAGCGTTCTGTCAGAGCGGGTATTCAGTGCAGCTGGTGGCGTCATCACCGATAAGCGTACACGCCTGTCAACTGACAGCGCTGACAGGCTGACGCTTATTAAAATGAACAAAGCCTGGATTTCACCGGAATTCAAATCTCCTCCGGGGGAAAGCAGCTAAAGATTTAAATAACTTATGTATCCGATTCCTCCTCTCTACTCCTCCTCCTCCTCCTCCATATCGTCTTTGCCTAATGCTGACCCAAAAAACGCCATTTTTTAGAGGTCCAACTGGCACTCTTTTAGCACAATTTTTCAGGAGGGCCCCCTACAGGCCCTCTCTTCAAACAATTTTTCAGGAGGGCCCCCCTACAGGCCCTCTATTCAAACAATTTTTCCAGAGGTCCACCTACAGGCCCTCTCTTCAAACAATTTTTCAGGAGGGCCCCCCTACAGGCCCTCTATTCCAACAATTTTTCCAGAGGTCCACCTACAGGCCCTCTATTCAAACAATTTTTCCAGAGGTCCACCTACAGGCCCTCTATTCCAACAATTTTTCCAGAGGTCCACCTACAGGCCCTCTATTCAAACAATTTTTCCAGAGGTCCACCTACAGGCCCTCTCTCCAATTCCAGTTCAAAGTTTTATTTGCGTATACTGCATGCATTTTTATTTTTGGGATAGGTGTGAAAAATAATATTACTTGCGAATCTATATTGCCAAACATTGGATACGGTAGCAAGTCGAAGACCAAACACATGCTGCTCACAGGGTTCCGCAAATTCCTGGTCCACCCGCAAATTCCTTGTCCACAATGTCATGGAGGACGAGGTTCTGTGGATGAGCAACAAGTCCTTCTGTACTGAAATCGCTGACAAAGTGTCCATCTAAGAAGCTACAGACCATTGTGGAGAGAGCGGCACAGCTCGCCATCAAAGTGAGGAACCCCAACGCCAGACTGCGCAGAGAAGATAACGAATAAATATCTCTGTGGTTATTTTTGCTAAATAAAAGTTAAATAAACCCCCCAAAAAATTCATCTGTTAATGTGCCTGATCCACCCAAGTTGAATCTGTCCCATCATGAGAAAGTCCCCCCCAAGGAGTCCCCTCTGTAACTTGCTTCCCATACAACTACCTCACCCCCCCGACACCTGTGTCTCGCCATTGTCCACCACCTCCTCAGACAACACTGGTAAATCCACACTGTCAGCACACGGAAACAGCAAAAGGTCTTGCGAATTGGGGCAGAGAATGTTCTGGGCTAGCACATCAGAGAAGGGGTGACTATGGGGTTCCAGGGAGTACGTGACCACATGCAATCTCCATCTAAAAAGTCATGCCACACTTGATCAATCTCATAATTTACGACTGTACCGGTTGATGCTAAATTTTTAAGTTGGGGTCCTGCGTCGTCATTCTAAATACATCCGGCTGTTGTCACCAACACACACGCTAGCCCAGGGGGCACTCCTCTGGCTCTTCCACCGAAACGTCCTTGCCCCACCCTGCCCCCCCACCTACAGGCCCACTCTCCAAACAATTGACGTCTTTTTTCCTATCTTTCTCTCTCTCCAAACTATTTTTCCGGATAGCTGCCATATACGGTATTAAACTGAGAAGAATACAGAGAACACATGCTACACTTGATCTAGTTCATAATTTACGACTGTACCGCTTGATGCAACAGTTTTCAAAAATCCTTTCTGGCTGTTGTCACCACCACACACGCTAGCCCAGGGGGCACTCCTCTGGCTCTTCCACCGAAACCTCCTTCCCCCAGCCTGCCCCCCCCCACCTACAGGCCCACTCTACAAACAATTTAGCCGGATAGGGGACGTATCATAAGTTTCACTCATGTTAGTTTTTGTTCTTCTTTTATCTGCCTCCTGACCTGTGATAGGCAGAGCATGGACACGTCCCCTTAGCTGCAGTGGGAAAGACACTCCCCTGGCCAGAGCAAGCTCTTTTTCCCTTTTCCGTGTTCGAAATATCCATTAAATATAGGGTCCCAAGATAGGGAACGTATACGGTATTAAACTGAGAAGAATCGATACTGCACCGGCTGATGCTAGAGCATTTCCAAATGCATTCCGGCTGTTGTCACCACCACACACGCTAGCCCAGGGGGCACTCCTCTGGCTCTTCCACCGAAACCTCCTTGCCCCCCCACCTACAGGCCCACTCTACAAACAATTTAGCCGGATAGGGGACGTATCAGAAGATTCACTCATGTTAGTTTTTGTTCTTCTTTTATCTGCCTCCTGACCTGTGATAGGCAGAGCATGGACACGTCCCCTTAGCTGCAGTGGGAAAGACACTCCCCTGGCCAGAGCAAGCTCTTTTTCCCTTTTCCGTGTTCGAAATATCCATTAAATATAGGGTCCCAAGATAGGGGACGTATACGGTATTAAACTGAGAAGAATCGATACTGCACCAGCTGATGCTAGAGCATTTCCAAATGCATTCCGGCTGTTGTCACCACCACACACGCTAGCCCAGGGGGCACTCCTCTGGCTCTTCCACCGAAACCTCCTTGCCCCCCACCTACAGGCCCTCTCTCCAAACAATTTACCCCTGGTAGGGGGACGTATTAGATATTGTACTGATTCTGCATTGCCTCCTGCGATAGACGGGAATGGAACCCAGATCAACTGCTTGGGAAGTAGCTATGCTCACCACTATACCACCAGCAGGCACAGCAACTGATAAGAACAGATACTAAACTTGATGTCAGCTGCAGTGCCAGCATGAGCAGTGGTGTCACCTGCAGGCGGTGATGGACCTTCGTTGCACCTAGTTGGGTGCTTCCCTAACATGTGATGGGTATTTGCCTCGCCTTTCTTGGTCTGGGTGAGCACAATTGCCATGAGGGTAACCACCAGGCTGTTGCCTGAGGATTTGGGGTAATGGTGGGATTAAGCAGCCTCAGAGGCATCCATGCATGCTGCCCCTGCTGTTTCCTGTCCATTTCCGTGGTGTTTCCATCATTTTCTGAGGTTTCCAGGTTTTCAGGCAAACTTCCCTGTGAAGAGCTTTGGTCCCCCGCAAAAATGCTCGAGTCTCCCATTGACTTCAATGGGGTTCGTTACTCGAAACGAGCACCCGAGTATCGGGAAAAATTCGTCTCGAATAACGAGCACCCGAGCATTTTAGTACTCGCTCATCTCTATTAAAAATCCATAATTATATTACTTGCAACTCCAAGGAATAATATATTTCATCAAGTGCCTTTGTGAAAAGATCTATGTGGGTAGAACAAATCACAGGCAAATATATAAGGAAGAGGTATGTGTTCCTAGATCTCCCTAGGCCACAAAACCCTCCCCGGTTTATGACTGGCTGTGTGGTGTTGTGACATTTTGCTTGGCACTATCCCGAGAGATTTTTACTTATACCCCCATTTGTATGTCATTGTTGTAATATACTTCAATAAATATTATTTTTAGTGACCCTTTTGTGATTTCTATGTGGGTAGAACCAAGCACGCATTACAAACAAGAATAGGCGAACAAATTAACAGCATAAAAAAGAAATTTGAAGGTCATACATTATCTTCATTATCTGTCAAGGAATATTCAAGGGATCCCTGTTTGGAGGTATGGAAAATATACAGCCAGATAAAAAGGGAGGAGATTATGTCAACCAGATGTCGTGGGTTGAAAGGTGTTGGATATACAATCTAAATAGCCTTGCACCTGGAGGGTTAAATCAAGAGATAGAATTGTTTGCCTTTAAATAACCAAATAAAAACAAAGGCTTGAGAAAGGCCTCATTGTGTTGCACTGAAACGTTGCTAGTTGGGTGAATAAAGCGGTCCACGTTTTCACTATCCTGGAGTGCTGCCTCAATTTACTCTTTTTCAAATAAGAACAAAAAAAATAAAGGTACAAAAAGGTAAAGGTACAATAAATAAATAAATAAAATCCCATACTAAAAATTACAAAATTTTGATAACAAAAATAAAAAACAAAATGAATGAAAAAAAATCAAAGCACATTGATCAAACACTATGTGGTTCATTTGTTTTATTCAGACAGATAAACCATATCTGTAGGTCTACACACACAGATTTAGGCTACATTCACACAACAGTTGTTTTTGCGGCCTCCAATCCGCATATTTTGCGGCTTAGATCAGGATCCATTCATTTCTATGGGGCCACAAAAGATGCAGACAGTACACCATGTGCTGTCCGCATCTGTTCTCTGTACTGCGGGCCAGCAAAAAAAATAGAACATGTCCTACTCTTGTCCTCAATTGTGGGCAAGAATAGGCATTTCTATGATAGCCACGGCACGTATGTGGTCCGCAAATTGCGGAACGTACATGGGCCGGTATCAGTATCAAACAGAACAATCGTGTGAATGTAGCCTTATCAAACTGGTGTAAAGTAGAACTGGCTTAGTTGCCCATAGCAACCAGATTTCACTTTTCATTTTTCAAATCTCCTAAAGAAAATGAAAGGTGGAATCTGATTGGTTGCTATGGGCAACTAACTAGTTCTACTTTACAACAGTTTGATAAATCTCCCCACCATGTGTTTAGTAGCAGGACTTTAGTAGCAGGGCTATCTATTATAATGATACATAGGAAATATCAGTGGAATGGTAGAGCAATAGAAGGATAGGTTTATTTATTTAAGCCATATATGTGCGATAGTTGAATGAGTGCGGCAGGTAACCATGGAAACCAACATGGACAACATCCATACTTATCCCTGACAAAGGAAGTCATAGTATTCAGAAATTGATCAGAAGTTTTTTTTGGACCATACAGGCATCCGTAGGATCGCATGACATCACACATAAGCTCTTCTAGGAGTTACCTGCCAAGTTCCCTACGAACGTGCAAGTCACCAGCCAGGGCTGCAGAATATTTCATACAGGATTACTGCACAGCTTCAATTTGGCAAGTGTCTTCAAGGAGTATGCGGATGCTCTGACATCACCAAAGGCAAATAAATCATGTTTCGGTGGTGTACAACAAGCTTAAACCTATGTCAGCTCCCTTGCTGGCATGGATTTAAGCCATTGTGTACGCCAAAATCTGGCATAAAAATGATAAATGAGACAAGCTTGCCTGCCTGCCCTCTTACATGCCCACCTTTTCTCACCACTGGTGTTAGCGGCGTAAAGGGGGGAGAAGGTAGTAACAGATTTAGCTTCAAAGCACTTTTGTGACAAAATCTTTGCTAATATACGCCGAAAAGTGGCATACAGTATATTCAGGGTCCAGTGCGGCAGGGGGTTCGGTGGGAGGTCCGGCGGCAGTAGGAGATGAGCGCTTCCATTGTGGAAGCGCTCATCTCCATATTCATCTGTATCGCAGTCCTCAGGACAGCGATACAGATGATTGCAGGGCAGGGGAGAGGCGTTTCCCTTACCTGCTCCTCTGATAGGCTGCAGGCCTAGTGCCTGCAGCCTATCAGAGGTCGGCGCGATTACGTCATTGCGCCACCTGAGCCGAACAGCGAGGAACACAGGCTGGAAGAGGCCTGTATCGCATAGCTGACAGGCTCATGGAGGTTAATATAACTGTTTATTTATTTTTTTTAATTAACGTTACGCTTTTGCCCAGTATGGAGGGGGCATTTTTATCTATTAGGGGGCATTTACTGCCACACATGGGGGAAAGGAGCACTGTGGGGACATTATACTGGCACATATAGGGGGGAAAGGAGTACTATGGAGGCATCTACTAGCAGGCATTATACTGGCATACACGGGGGAGAGGAGCACTATGGGGGCATCTATAAGGTGGCATTAAATACTTGCACAGATGGAGGGAGCACTATGGGGGCATCTACAAGGGGGCATTATATACTGGCACAGATGGAGGGAACACTGGGGGCATCTAGAAAGGGGGCGTTATATAACTGGCACAGATGGATGGAGCACTATGGGGACATCTACAAGGGGGCATTATATACTGGCACTATTGGGGCATCTACAAGGGGGCATTATATACTGGCACTATGGGGGCATTATATACTGGCACAGATGGAGGGAGCACTATGGGGACATCTACAAGGGGGCATTATATACTGGCACTATGGGCGCATCTACAAGGGGGCATTATATACTGGCACTATGGGGGCATCTACAAGGGGGCATTATATACTGGCACTATGGAGGCATCTACAAGGGTGCATTATATACTGGCACACATGGAGGGAAAGGAGCACTATGAGGGCATCTACTGGAGGGCATTATATAGGGGCATTTTATACTGGCACACATTATGGGGGCACTATGGGGAAGGGGGAGAGGAGCATTATCGGGGCATCTACTTGTGGCACTCTATAGGGGCATTTTATACTGGCACTTTATGTCAGGCATTATGGGACGGGGAGGAGCACTATGGGGGCACTTTATAAAGAGTATTCTTTACTGGTGCAAATTATGGGGAGCTATGGGGACCTTAACTTAATTGGGGGCACTAAGAGGATTTTTTGAGGACACAATAGGGGCATTGGCACACATTATGAGGGCACTATAGGGACATTGGCTCCACTGGAGGCACTAAGAGGAGGTATTTTTTACTGCCACACAACAGGGCATTTGTTGTATCATTATTTTTGGGGGACATTATGTTTACACTATTAGTGTCGGGGACACTGTTTCCTGGGTGCAGTTATTTTTTAGGACACTCTGTGCCAATAATTATTGAAGGGGGCGCAGCGTCTCAGTATTAGAGATGGCAGGATGGTGTGTTCAGAAGGTGAGCAGATGATGGAAAAGTAGGAAACTAAGATGTCTGTCTGTGATACTCCGCAGAGAGAAGAGATGGTTGAAAGAAATCATCATGGCGGTCGGTCTGAAAGGAGAAGATGAGGACAGAGAACGTCTACATCTAAGAAGACAACATCACTGGATGTAAGAGGTATGTGGTGCTGTATTAGGCTACCTTCACATCTGCGTTAGTGATTCTGGCAGGCTGCTCTAGCAGAGAACAGCCTGCTGGAATTCACCTGCTCTGGCACTGCTGGATGCAGAATGCCTGCTGGTCCCATTAACTATAATGGGGTCCAGCAGAGATCCGGCCACAATCTAGCAAAAATGCTGAGAATCAGCAGGACTCAAACATCTGCATGCTGTGGTTTGGGTCCAGCTGCATCGTAGTGCTTCAGGTGTGAAAGTAGCCTCACCCTATGTTTTGTATTGCTGTATATAATGTTAGCAGGGAATAGGTTAAGTTGAAAAATTGGTGTGGGGGGGCCCAAGCCCAATATTTGCACAGAGGCCCTCTGCTGTCTGTGTCCGCCCCTGAGTATATTGGTTGATAAAAGACCTCCTATGTGTCTTCCAGTCTTGAAAAAATCATTCTAAGCTTCTTGGTATAGAACGGTGAGAGGCTGAGCACTTTATCCCCTGTGGCAGAACTGCTGCACTATTATGTTATAGTTGTGCTCTTCTTTTTAGCTAAGGACTCTGTGTGCATTTTTTGTTGTATACTGTAGCGTGCCTCATGTCAAGGCTTTGGACAAGGCCAAATGTCCTGCAGCACTTCATATTATATTTTACTTACTACTGGTTGGTTATTAATGTCTTACTATTGTTATAAGTCAATTCATTTAATTAAAGGTGTATATATATGGCCCTTGTGACATATATATGGATTGGCGTTTACCTATCTACTGTAGCACATGTCAGAAACAGAACTGATCTGAGCCTTCCAAGACATTACAGCTCTACCATGCAGAAGGCACTAGCCAAAAGGTGTCATGTGATCTCCAGATCTTGTAGAGAAAGCGCCATCGCCGAAACAGCTATTCAATACATAATGATAATCTCTGGCAGCCAAACATGACCTCTTCTATAGGAGGTGATGAGTTTTTGGCTGTATGTGTACAATTGTGTGAGTCCAGGACTAAGCAACACAGAATTATGACACTTAGTTTTTATTAGGTTAATGGAGACGGAGATTCACCAATATTTATTCCTTTGGGGCAAATATGTAATAATGGATTCTACAAAATACAGTAGTAATTACATAAAGAATGCTGTAGTGGTCTGGCTCCATATGGCACCTAAACACCTCCAACTGTTCCTACAATATATTCAGTTACTTGAGCAAATAGCTTCCAGGTTTCAGCTGACATTTTAACTGTATACTGTTTGACCCTTTCACTTAACTTTTGTCCATTTTGCATATGCAGAGAACAAGTTTAGAAGGTCGCAATTCACAAGCTGCATCATACATATTTATAACAGGGGAGATCTTGGATTGCTGACTATGAAATGCCAACATCCTTTTTACCTTTGAACTAGAACTTTTATACATACTGAATCAGTAAAAAAAAAAGCAAATCTAAATGAAAATCTGCATCCATTACAATGTACATAACTTTTTCTTGTAAGCTGTATCCATAGTCAACAGGTTCACATGGGTTTGCTTTAAACTTTCAATTCTTTGGAGTGGGCGTAATAGATTCTTCAAACCTCAACTTATATTACATTCTGCATAAGTCATTTGGGTTTTTTGTGCTTCAACAATTCCACCCTGGGATTTTGATGGAAGAAACCATATAGCTATCTCGACTAAACTGTAAATGTAATTAGCTGTCATACTGTTACGTTTTCAAATAAGTAGTAGATCTTGTATTTAGCTGATGAGAAAGGAAAGTTAAATATTTCTATAAGAAAAAGTATAATAATTGAGATATAAAATAATTAAATGAATCTGCAAATTAACAAGACCATAAGCATTACTTGCAGCAAATTAACACAATACTTATGTAAATTCAAATGCTTATTAGAAATAGCATAGTAGAAATGAAATTTTAGGTTCTCAAGCTGTGGCACTCAGACATCTCCAGGGGGGACTTGCACTGTCCTCATGCTGTGCTTTTTATAGGATAGTGTATGAGCCCACTCCAGTATCTAATGTAGGAAATCCACAGCACTCAAACATACTTTATCCTTGTGATTATTTTTCAGTGCATATTCAGTGCATGCAACTCACATTATTACTACTTTGATACCTCACAATGCCATTCTGACCCCACACGGAAACTTTATATATTTATTTAGCTGAATATTTGTATAGCTAGCTAGTCCTCTTAATGTTAATATATTTATATATTCACTCATTTGTGTATCAATTACTTATCATCTTATGAAA
This sequence comes from Rhinella marina, assembly GCA_900303285.1. Taxonomy (NCBI): domain Eukaryota; kingdom Metazoa; phylum Chordata; class Amphibia; order Anura; family Bufonidae; genus Rhinella; species Rhinella marina. The sequence goes on along the minus strand of ONZH01025502.1, from coordinate 13,730 downwards.
TCGATATATCCCATGTATATTTATCGATTCTGTTTGAATGATCCGGTTATCCCTTTTTTTTCTATTTTACTACTTGGTACACATTTGCCTTAATTCAGGTCAAATTTTTTTTAGAACTTTCTAGAATCAGCTAACAGCTCAATAAAAGGAACTACAGTGCCTTGCGAAAGTATTCGGCCCTCTGGAACTTTTCAACCTTTTGCCACATTTCAGGCTTCAAAGAAAAGAAAAGAAAAGAAAAGAAAAGATATAACATTTTAATTTTTTTGTGAAGAATCAACAACAAGTGGGCCACAATTGTGAAGTGGAACGAAATTTATTGGATTATTTAAACTTTTTTTGTAATAATAAAACTGAAAAGTGGGGCGTGCAAAATTATTTGGCCCCCTTGCATTAATACTTTGTTGCGCTACCTTTTGCTGCGATTACAGCTGCAAGTCGCTTGGGGTATGTCTCTATCAGTTTTGCACATCTAGAGACTGAAATTCTTGCCCATTCTTCCTTGCAAAAAAGCTTGAGCTCTTTGAGGTTGGATGGAGAGCGTTTGTGAACAGCAGTTTTAAAGGGGTTGTCCCACGAAAAATATTCAACAGTTTTCAAACCAGCACCTGGATTTGAATACTTTTGTAATTGCATGTCATTATAAATTTTGTACAACTACCGAGTTATTCAATAAAATGTATCTGTATAGGAACACTTAATTTCTTTTTTCTTTGACCTATTCACTGAGCAGGCCGCACATGCTCAGTTTCAACTTTTAACTGTCTCCTGAGCTGTGATTGGGAGAGCATGGACACGCCTCCTGAGCTGCAGCAGAAAAGACACTCCCCTTGAGCTGTCAGCTTGATATAAATCTAGCAGAGTAATGAATGGGGAGATCTCTGTATCCATGTGAGGTACAGGGCTGGTTCTAGCTTTGTTAGGAAGAGATTGTCATGGACTATATGATGTCTGATTTTCATTTTTTACATTATTCGTGGGATAACCCCTTTAAGCTCTTTCCACATATTCTCAATTGGATTCAGGTCTGGTCTTTGACTTGGCCATTTTAAGACCAAGATACCTTTATTTTTGAACCATTCCATTGTAGATTTTGCTTTACGTTTGGGATCATTGTCTTGTTGGAAGATAAATCTCCGTCCTAGTCTCAGGTCTTTTGCAGACTCCAAAAGGTTTTCATCCAGAAATTCTGGTCCTGTATTTGGCTCCATCCATCTTCCCATCAATTTTAAGCATCTTCCCTGTCCCTCCTGATGAAAAACAGGCCCATACCAAGATGCTGCCACCACCATGTTTGACAGTGGTGATGGTGTGTTCAGGGTGATGAGCTGTGTTGCTTTTACGCCAAACATATCGTTTTGCATTGTTTCCAAAAAGTTTGATTTTGGTTTCATCTGACCAGAGCACCTTCTTCCACATGTTTGGTGTGTCTCCCAGGTGGCTTGTGGCAAACTGTAAACGAGACTTTTTATGGATATCTTTGAGAAATGGCTTTCTTCTTACCACTCTTCCATAAAGGCCAGATTTGTGAAGTGTTTGACTGATTGTTGTCCTATGGACAGCTCTCCCACCTCAGCTGTAGATCTCTGCAGTTCACCCAGAGTGATCATTGGCCTCTTGGCTGCATCTCTGATCAGTCTTCTCCTTGTTTGAGATGAAAGTTTAGAGGGACGGCCGGGTCTTGGTAGATTTGCAGTGGTCTGATACTCCTATTTCAATATGATCGCTTGCACAGTGCTCCTTGGGATGTTTAAAGCTTGGGAAATCTTTTGGCATCCAAATCCGGCTTTAAACTTCTCCACAACAGTATCACAGACCTGCCTGGTGTGTTCCTTGGTCTTCATGATGCTCTCTGTGCTTTAACCCCTTCACCCCCGGAGCTTTTTTCGGTTCTGCATTTTCGTTTTGCGCTCCCTGCCTTCAAACAGCCATAACTCTTTTATTTTTCTGTTCACATAGCTGTATGAGGGCTTGTTTTTTGCGGGACAAGTTGTACTTTCCAACGCCACCATTTAATATTGCATACGGTGTAGTGGGAAGCGGGAAAAAAATTCCAAACCGGGTGAAATTGCAAAGAAAACGCTATTCTGCTACAGTTCTACGGGTTTCTTATTTACAGCGTTCGATGTGCATTAAAACTGATCCGTTACTTTCATTCTACTGGTCAGTACGAATCCGGCAATACCTAATATGTATAGTTTTTTCCTGCGTTTTCATAGTGATAAAATAATTAGAAAGTTGCCCTTTTTTTTTTTTTTTTTTCCTTGTCAAATCTTGACCCCTATAACTTTTTGGTATTTATGTGTACAGAGCTGTATGGGGGCTCATTTTTTGCGGGACGATCTGAAGTTTTTATTGATACCATTCTGGGGTGTGTATGACTTTTTGATCACTTTTTATTTAATTTTTTTAGAAAAAAAAAGCGACAAAAAATGGCAAATCGCCATTTGGACGCTTTTTTCCGCCACACAATTCGCCGTATTGGAATTTTTTTTTATATTTTAAAAGTACGGGCGTTTTCGGTCACGATGATACCCATGATGTCTATATTTATTGTTATTTAGGTATTTATTTTTTACTTATACGGAAAGGGGGGTGATTTGAACTTTTACATCTTTTTATTTTTTATATATTTTTTAACTTTTTTTTTATTTTTTTTTTACTATTAGAAAGCTCAAATATGGGCTTATATATTGTGGCTTTTTTTTTTTCTTTATGAGCAATTCTGGGTTTTATAGACTCAGAAATCCATGAATTGCTCATTTCTTATCCTGGCCTGCCATCTAGTGGCCAGAATAAGAATTGCACTTTGAAAACTGTAATCCTCACCAGCGAGGATTACAGTTTTCATATGGTGTACAGACACCCCGATTGGCCACACGGGGTGTCTGTACACCACCCGGAAGCGAACGCTTCCGGGTTTAGACGCAACTAGATGCCGTGATCACGTGTGATCACGGCATCTAGTCAACCCGGAAGACGCCGCCGATGTAGTAGGTAGCTACACTAGGCCATGACGCCCGGCGCACCCGCGAGCGGGCGCCATGTGCCCGCATCGCCCCAGCGCCGTACATGTACGGCGCTGGGGGTGAAGGGGTTAAACAGAACCCTGAGACTATCACAGAGCAGGTGCAGTTATACGGAGAGTTGATTACACACAGGTGGATTCTATTTATCTTCATCAGTCATTTACAACAACATTGGATCATTCAGAGATCCTCAATGAACTTCTGGAGTACTGAACTTTCTGAACTGAAAGTAAATGGGCCGAATAATTTTGCACGCCTCACTTTTCAGTTTTATTATTACAAAAAAAGTTTAAATGATCTAATAAATTTTGTTCCACTTCACATTTGTGACCCACTTGTTGTTGTTGATTCTTCACCAAAAATTTAAAATGTTATATCTTTTTGTTTGAAGCCTGAAATGTGGCAAAAGGTTGAAAAGTTCCAGGGGGCCGAATACTTTCGCAAGGCACTGTATGTCCACACTGCTATTTGAATACCACTGAGGAAGGTGTTCAGACAACACCGAAATCCGTCCGGTAGTTTTCATTTGGCAGTAGTTAAAACACTGGAAAACACAACAGAAGGATGCTGCAGCCTAATACTAATCCTAACTTCAAACCACGTTTCAATTGGCAATTCAATACGGCCCGCTTGTCTCCATCATCAGCACTCCGAGACTGGGAACACACAAAGCCTGGGAGAATGCAGCATTTGAGAGAAGATCTCACTGTGAATGAGCAGCGAGAGTGCCGCAGACATACCGTAATTGGAACACATAGCAGAGAAGCAGATACTTAAGTCACATCAAATATATTGTATTATTAGTTCACATATTATCTAATAAGGATAACATTATAAATTGTTACTCTGCACTAAGGCTCCATTCACACGAATGTCTTCCGTAGTGTTCCGTAATTTTGCGGACCCATTGACTTTAATGGGGCTACGGACTTGTTTTGCTGCCAAGTATAGGACATGTTTCCTTTTTTTTGCGGGAGAACTTCCATAATATACGGATGCAGAATGCACACGGTGTGCATTCCGCATTTTTTTTTCTCCTATGGAAAAATGAATGGTTCCGTATGGTTCCGCATCTTATCCGCAAAAATGCGGATAAGATACGGAAATGTACATACGGTCGTGTGAATGGGGTCTAACTGTATCAAACATCCGGACCCTGCAGAAGCTCTAACAAACCACGGTTATCATACTAATGACTGTTTAGCTACTGTTATGTGCATTTGAATGTGAACATGGATGGACATTAATGAAAGTGAATTATCACATCCTACATATTTGTTCAAGTGGATTGCTATCAAATATTGATTTTATATTGAACTCATATTGATTCCACACAGGACATTTTATCTTTTTGTATTTGTTTTCTATGTTTACATTGTCTATCAAGACTATTTTTAATATATATTCATCATGATATGTACTACCATTGCGAGGGTCCCACAGTAAACATTAAGAAGAGTAATTTTGTAATAATGTAAATTAATATTATATCTTTTAAACACATTAATAAATATGTGGTCCAATTGTTTGCCTGGTGAGTGAGATTGCCACCTTTATTCCTCTATTTTCATACCTAGCGTAAGGATATATGGGCAATGAAATGCAATACAGAATAGAGAGCATAGACAAGCTGGCATACATAAACAGAAAAGAGATCCTTTGGGTAATATGTCTTATTATATAGAAATTATTTATTCTCAGTAAAAGGATGTTATAGGCAAAGTGAAGGTACCATAATAAGTACAAAACAGACACAAATACTATAATGTACAAGCTATATAGTCCATGGCATCCTAAAGTACCCAGCATGCCTGGGCTGTCAACTAGAGATGAGCGAGCACTAAAATGCTCAGGTGCTTGTTATTCGAGTTGAACTTTTCCCGATGCTCGGGTGCTCGTTTCGAATAACGAACCCCATCGAAGTCAATGGGAGACTCAAGCATTTTTGCGGGGGACCAAGGGTCTGCCTAGGGAAGGCTGGGTGAAAACCTGGAAACCTCAGAAAATGATGGAAACACCACGGAAATGGACAGGAAACAGCAGGGGCAGCATGCATGGATGCCTCTGAGGCTGCTTAATCCCACCATTACCCCAAATTCTCAGGCAACAGCCTGGTGGTTACCCTCATGGCAATTGTGCTCACCCAGACCAAGAAAGGCGAGGCAAATACCCATCACATGTTAGGGAAGCACCCAACTAGGTGCAACGAAGGTCCATCACCGCCTGCAGGTGACACCACTGCTCATGCTGGCACTGCAGCTGAAATCAAGTTTAGTATCTGTTCTTATCAGTTGCTGTGGCTGCTGGTGGTATAGTGGTGAGCATAGCTACTTCCCAAGCAGTTGGCAATTAGAGGCAATTAAAAATCAGTACAATATCTAATATGTCCCCCTACCCGGGTAAATTGTTTGGAGAGAGGCCTGTAGGTGGGGGGGAAGGAGGTTTCGCTGGAAGAGGCAGAGGAGTGCCCCCTGGGCTAGCGTGTGTGGTGGTGACAACAGCCAGAATGGATTTGGGAAAACTGTTGCTTTAACCCGTATGGTATCGATTCTTCTCAGTTTAATACCGTATACGTCCCCTATCTTGGGACCCTATATATAATGGATTTTTCAAAAACGGAAAAAGAGCTTGCTCTGGCCAGGGGAGTGTCTTTCCCACTGCAGCTAAGGGGACGTGTCCATGCTCTGCCTATCACAGGTCAGGAGGCAATTAAAAGAAGAAAAACAAAAAACATCAGTACAATATCTAATACGTCCCCTATCCGGGTAAATAGTTTGGAGAGAGGGCCTGTAGGTGGGGGGAAGGAGATTTCACTGGAAGAGCCAAGTGTGGTATGTATACTACTCAGTTTAAAACCGTATATGGCAGCTATCCGGAAAAATGGTTTGGAGAGAGAGAAAGATAGGACAAAGACGTAAATTGTTTGGAGAGAGGGCCTGTAGGTGGGGGGGGGGGCAGGCTGGGGGGAAGGAGGTTCCGCTGGAAGAGCCAGAGGAGTGCCCCCTGGGCTAGCGTGTGTGGTGGTGACAACAGCCGGATGGAGTTAGAATGACGACACAGGACCCCAACTTAAAAATTTAGCATCAACCGGTACAGTCGTAAATTATGAGATTGATCAAGTGTGGCATGACTTTTTAGATGGAGATTGCATGTGGTCACGTACTCCCAGGAACCCCATAGTCACCCCTTCCCTGATGTGCTAGCCCAGAACATTCTCTGCCCCAATTCGCAAGACCTTTTGCTGTTTCCGTGTGCTGACAGTGTGGATTTACCAGTGTTGTCTGAGGAGGTGGTGGACAATGGCGAGACACAGGTGTCGGGGGGTGAGGTAGTTGTATGGGAAGCAAGTTACAGTGGGGACTCCTTGGGGGGGACTTTCTCATGATGGGACAGATTCAACTTGGGTGGATCAGGCACAGGAACAGATTAATTTTTTGGGGGGTTTATTTAACTTTTATTTAGCAAAAATAACCACAGAGATATTTATTCGTTATCTTCTCTGAGCAGTCTGGCGTTGGGGTTCGTCACTTTGATGGCGAGCTGTGCCGCTCTCTCCACAATGGTCTGTAGGTTCTTAGATGGAGACTTTGTCGGCGATTTCAGTACAGAAGGACTTGTTGCTCATCCACAGAACCTCGACCTCCTTGACATTGTGGACAAGGAATTTGCGGGTGGACCAGGAATTTGCCGAACCCTGTGGGCAGCATGTGTTTGGTCTTCTACTTGCTACCGTATCCAATGTTTGGCAATATAGATTCGCAAGTAATATTATTTTTCACACCTATCCCAAAAATAAAAATGTATGCAGTTTGCGCAAATAAAACTGGAAACTGGAATTGGAGAGAGGGCCAGTAGGTGGACCTCCGGAAAAATTGTTTGAAGAGAGGGCCTGTAGGTGGACCTCCGGAAAAATTGTTTGGAGAGAGGGCCTGTAGGTGGAACTCCGGAAAAATTGTTTGGACAAAGGGCCTGTAGGTGGACCTCCGGAAAAATTGATTGAAGATAGGGCCTGTAGGTGGACCTCCGGAAAATTTTTTTGGAGAGAGGGCCTGTAGGTGGACCTCTGGAAAAATTGTTTGAATAGAGGGCCTGTAGGGGGCCCTCCTGAAAAATTGTTTGAAGAGAGGGCCTGTAGGTGGACCTCTGGAAAAATTGTTTGAATAGAGGGCCTGTAGGGGGCCCTCCTGAAAAATTGTGCTAAAAGAGTGCCAGTTGGACCTCTGAAAAATGGCGTTTTTTGGGTCAGCGTTAGGCAAAGACGATATGTAGGAGGAGGAGGAGTAGGAGGAGAAGTAGAGAAGAGGAATCGGATACATAAGTTATTTAAATCTTTAGCTGCTTTCCCCCGGAGGAGATTTGAATTCCGGTGAAATCCAGGCTTTGTTCATTTTAATAAGCGTCAGCCTGTCAGCGCTGTCAGTTGACAGGCGTGTACGCTTATCGGTGATGACGCCACCAGCTGCACTGAATACCCGCTCTGACAGCACGCTAGCGGCAGGGCAGGCCAGCACCTCCAAGGCGTACAGCGCCAGTTCAGGCCACGTGTCCAGCTTTGAAACCCAGTAGTTGTATGGAGCAGAGTGATCGGTCCAGACTTTGGTATGGTCAGCTAGGTACTCCCTCACCATCTTTCTGTACAGCTCCCCCCTACTCTGCCTAGACTGGGGACAGATGACAGTGTCTTGCTGGGGTGACATAAAAGTGGCAAAGGCCTTGGAGAGCGTTCCCCTGCCAGTGCTGGACAAGCTGCCTGCTCGCCTCCTCTCCCCCGCTACTTGGCCCACAGAACCATGCCCTCTGCCACTAGCGGCGTCAGATGGGAAGAATTGTTTCAGCTTGTGCACCAGGGCCTGTTGATATCTATTCACTCTCAAACTCCTTTCCTCTGCAGGGATGAGAGTGGAAAGGTTCTGCTTGTACTGTGGGTCCAGGAGAGTGAACACCCAGTAATTGGTGTTTGAAAAAATTCTTCTAACGCGAGGGTCACGGGATAGGCAGCCTAACATGAAGTCTGCCATGTGCGCCAGAGTCCCAACACGCAAGAATTCCCTCTCCTCACTGGCCTGACTCTCCATTTCCTCCTCCTCCTCCTCCTCCAAGTCCTCCTCTTCAGCCCATACACGCTCAAGAGTTAAGGACTGAGAACTGGTACCCTCTACTGTCTCGCCGACATTCTCCTCCTCTTCCTCCTCATCCTCATCCCCCTCCTCCGATACGCGCTTAGAAACAGACCAGAGGGTGCTCTGGCTATCAAGCGACGTATCTTCCTCCACCGTCTCTTGTGACAAGCGCAAAGCATCCGACTTGATGCTGAGCAGTGAGTTTTTCAACAGGCAAAGCAGCGGGATGGTGAGGCTGATAATGGCGGCATCGCCGCTGACCATCTGTGTTGACTCCTCAAAGTTGCTCAACACCTGGCAGATATCAGACATCCACGTCCACTCCTCATTGTAGACTTGAGGAATCTGAGAGACCTGACTACCAGTTCTGGTGGAAGATGACATCTGGCAGTCTACAATCGCTCTGCGCTGCTGGTAAACTCTGGATAACATGTTTAATGTGGAATTCCATCTCGTGGGCACGACGCACAACAGTCGGTGAGCGGGCAGTTGTAGGCGGCGCTGCGCTGCCCTGAGAGTGGCAGCATCTGTGCTCGACTTGCGGAAATGCGCACAGATGCGGCGCACCTTGGTGAGCAAATCAGACAGATTGGGGTATGTCTTGAGGAACTGTTGAACAATTAGGTTGAACACGTGGGCCAGGCATGGCACATGTGTCAGTCTGCCGAGTTGCAGAGCCGCCACCAGGTTACGCCCATTGTCACACACAACCATGCCTGGCTTGAGGTTCAGCGGTGCCAGCCACACATCGGTCTGCGCCGTGATGCCCTGTAACAGCTCTTGGGCGGTGTGCCTTTTGTCACCTAAGCTCAGCAGTTTGAGCACCGCCTGCTGGCGCTTACCCACGGCACTGCTGCTGCGCCTAGAGCTACCGACTGAAGGCGCCGTGCCCACAGATGGTAATTCGGTGGAGGAGGAGGAGGGGTCGGAGGAGGCATAGTACGTCTGAAAGACCGTGACCGAGGTAGGCCCCGCAATCCTCGGTGTGGGCAGTACATGAGCGGCCCCAGGGTCAGTCTCGGTCCCAGCCTCCACCAAGTTAACCCAATGTGCCGTCAGTGAGATATAGTGTCCCTGCCCGGCAGCACTTGTCCACGTGTCCGTGGTTAGGTGGACCTTCTCAGAAACAGCGTTGGTCAGGGCACGGATGATGTTCTGTGACACGTGCTGGTGTAGGGCTGGGACGGCACATCGGGAAAAATAGTGGTGGCTGGGGACGGAATACCGAGGGGCAGCCACCGCCATGAGATTTCGAAAGGCCTCGATCTCTACCAGCCTATAGGGCAGCATCTCCAGGCTCAGCAATTTGGAGATGTGGACGTTGAGGGCTTGGGCATGTGGGTGGGTGGAACTGTATTTCCTCTTGCGCTCCAGCGTCTGCTGTAAAGACAGCTGAACGCTGCGCTGGGACACGTTGGTGGACGCTGTGGAGGATCATGGAGGCGAAGGTGTGGTTTTCCGGCGGGAGGCGCTCGTGCCGGGGTCCTGAGCAGGGGGTTGACTAGCAGTGGCAGCGAGTGACGCAGGGGGTTGACTAGCAGAGGCAGCAAGTGACACAGGGGAAGGAGCAGTGGTGTGACCCGCAGGAGGTGGTGAACGGCCTTGGTTCCATTGAGTGGGGTGTTTAGCACTCATATGCCTGCGCATGCTGGTGGTGGTTAGGCTAGTAATGTTGGCACCCCTGCTGATCCTGGTGTGGCACAGGTTGCACACCACAGTCCGTCGGTCATCCTCACTTTCTTTAAAGAACCTCCAGACTTGCGAACATCTAGGCCTCGCCACAGGAGCTTCACTACGTGAAACAGTTGCTGATGATGCACCAGCTCTGGCCCTGCTTCTCCCTCTGGCCACACCACTGCCTCTTACAACCTGTTCTGGTGCAGCACTCGCCTCTGCCTCAGAAGCACTGTCTTCACTCGGCATATCAACCCAGCTTGGGTCAGTCACCTCGTCATGCTCCGATTCCTCAGTCTGCTCCCCCCTTGGAATTCCTCCCCTAACAACAACTTCACCACTGTCTGACAACCGTGTCTCCTCATCGTCCGACACCTCTTTACAAACTTCTTCCACTGAGTCAACATTGTCATCTTTATCATCATCACCCACAGACTGAGACAGTTGGAAAACTTGGGCATCGGGAACGAGGTCAGCAGCAACCTGAGAAGTGGTTTGTGTCTCTGGGAAGGGTCCAGAAAATAGTTCCTGAGAGTATGCCGGATCGCATTGCAAATTTTCCTGGGAAGGGGCAGACTGGGGGGAAGGAGGTTGAGGTGGAGGAGCCATAGGAGTGCTCCCTTGGGTAACGTGGGTGGACTGCGTGGAAGACTGACTGGTGGACAAATTACTTGAAGCATTGTCCGCAATCCACGAGATCAGCTGTTCGCACTGTTGTGGTTTCTACAGTCCTCTACCACGTGTCCCTGTAAGTTGAGACATGAAGCTAGGGAGTGTAGCTCTGCGGAATTCCCCTGCTCCCTCATCAGCGGGTACTGTCTCACCCTGCCAAGGACCACGGCCTCTGCCCCCTGCAGTAATTGAATGCCCACGCCCTCGACCCTTAGCCCTGAGGTTCAACATTTTTTGTATATAAGTGTATGATATAAAAAAAAAAATTAAACGGTCCTGGTGTACTAAAACCCACAAACTTGTTCAGTCTGGTAGAATTAAGTGACGTATAGAAAGTGTCACCTGGACAGATTATACGGATTGGAGCGAGTGTGCTGAACTGTGACACACAGAAAGGTTACACGCAGCTGAGTAAAATGGATTTGTACCACTGAGCTAAAACAACTGACAAACTTATTTTTTTTGAAATTTTGTTTTTTTGGGAATATGACGTGCAGAAACTATCGTAGAACTGGCTGACACCCTGTTAACGGTGGCTATTTAGACTGCGACCCAGACAAATGTCGCACAGAGAGTTTTCTGGATCAAGCTGTATACGTTATTGGTAGCAAATGACTTGGTTGTATTCTGTGATGTACAGAAAGTGTCACCTGGACAGTATATATGGATTGGAGTGAGTGTGCTGAACTATGACACACAGAATGGTTCCACACTGCTGTGTGCAATGGATTTGTATCATTGAGATAGAACAATAAAAAAAAAACAGGGTTAGATATGGCGATAGCTGCACTACTAGTGCCAGCCAGCCAGCCAAGCCAGGAGACAAAAAAATAAATTTCTTCTAGCCCTTAGAAGGGCTGTTGGGTTCTTTGTGGGTGATTCCTGCCTAACAGAGAACTAAATTCAGGCCCTAACACTGTCCCTGAAAGTCAGCAGCTCTATCCCTAACGACAGTTACTAGTATATTCCAGGGTCACCTGATCAGGCCAGCCAACCCCTGCTATCGACATGTAAGGGCCCCACGTGATGCTGGATTTGTTCCACAGAGGGAGGGCAAGTTAAAAACAAAATGCTACAATTAATGTATTATGCTAAATTGCGGTTGGTGGAGATACCAACAGTCCTCCTGGGAACAGATACTGAAAAAGCATTTGACCGTGTCAACTGGTCGCATATCAAACACGCCTTAATAAAATATCATATTCCTGACAGGTTTATTTTTTCAATATACACCTACCCATGAGCACAAATATCGGTTAATGGTATGTTTTCTTTGCCTTTCTCTATACATAACAGTGCTAGACAGGGCTGTCCCTTACCCCATCTTGTTTGTGAAAAGTTTTTGCAAAAAGTACACTCAAGTCCTCAGATTCAAGGAATACAATGTCGAGTCAGAGAACACAAAGTAGCCATCTTTGCAGATAGTAACATAGTTTATAAGTCCAAAAAAAGACATCTGTCCATCCAGTTCGGCCTGTTATCCTGCAAGTTGATCCAGAGGAAGGCAAAAAAAACCCTGTGAGGTAGAAGCCAATTTTCTCCACTTTCTTCAAAAAAATCCTTCCTGACTCCAATCAGAATAACTCCCTGGATCAACGATCCATTTCTAGTAACTACAGCCTGTAATATTATTACCCTCCAGAAATACATCCAGGCCCCTCTTAAACTATTCTATAATCTCACTGCTCTTACCGTAAATAATCCTCTTCTATGTTTGTCTACAAACCTTTTTTCCTCCAGATGCAGAGGATGTCCCCAGTCACAGTCCTGAGGATAAATAGATGATGGGAGAGATCTCTGTACTGGCCCCTGATATATTTATACATAGTTATTAGATCTCTCCTCAGTCGTCTTTTTTCTAACGTGAATAAACCTAATTTTGATAATCTTTCTGGGTACTGTAGTCCACCCATTCCAGTTATTACTTTAGTTGCCCTCCTCTGAACCCTTTCCAGCTCTTCTATGTCTGCCTTGTTCACAGGAGCCCAGAACTGTATACAGTACTCCATGTGTGGTCTGACTAGTAATTTGTAAAGTGGCAGGACTATGTTCTCATCTATGCCCCTTTTGATGCAACTAGAGATGAGCGAATCATTCAAAAAATTATTCGCCGAACATTCGCCGAACTTTTCCAAAGATTCGTATATTCGACGAATAGATTTGTTGTATTTGCATACAAAATATACGTTATTATGTGCTATTAGCGAACATTCGCTCACTAATAACGAACGTTCATTTAAAACATGTACGCAACTTCTCAGAAGACGTACGCATGAGCGTACAAATAGCTTACGAATCCTCAGCGTACTATTGTCTACACAATTACGTAATACGTAGGCACGTACGACGAGAGGCCGCAGCGTGCACTCCTCAGAGGCAGAGCGAATATTCGAAAATGGCATCCAGACGATCCTCATCATTTAGCTCTGCTGCACAGCTGAAATACATAGTCCGGCTGATGGACCGGCAGGATTACGATTTACGATGGCACACACTGCCACCCGAACCAGCATAAAAAGTAGGTGATCCAGCAGGTGATCCAAGGCTTGCGCCATCGTTTCGACACCTTGCGGACCCCGGGTCAGATCCAGCGTAAATGGTCAGATCTGAAATTGCCCTCAGAGGCAGTATGTGTATTTGAGGTAGAACAAGTAAGGTGCTGTCTATCCGGCTAAGTGCATAGTACAACCATCCACCATACAATAAAGTGAATATGAGGACACATTGCGGTACCTGTAAAGAAATACACACACTGGGCAACATACTTGAAAACGTTGCTGAAAGGTAAAAACATTAGTGCAAACAATCCAGTGCAAACAATATAGTGCAAATACATTATAGGTATAATGTAAACATTTTAAATATCACCTACCTAGTATGCTCACGGACACATTTAAGTCTCTTTTCTTCTAACGCTTGTCATAGAACTGGAGCAGAGTCCCAAACTCAGTTGCAATTTGTAATCCACATAGGTAAAATTGTAATCTAAGGCTAGGGCTACACGGCGACAGTTGTCGTGCGACAACTTTTTAAGGTTCCTTAAAAAACCCTCTTTCAAGGGGCTCCCAAATAACCTGAAAAGGGGGAAAAAAGGGATTAGGTGCACGTATGCGCAATTTGGTTAAAACTTTTTTTTTCATGGGGGGAGTCCTGACAATCCATGTGCATCTGGGTGAGCGACAAACGCAGGGCAAAAAAATAAAAACAAACACCAACTAGTGCTCACGCGTTCAGG